>JACGWL010000611.1:75000-105396 GCA_034509725.1 Sesamum angolense
TTCTGATATTATTTTATTTAATTTCGCCCCCCACTACTAATTAATGCCCCCTGCACTGTCTTTTTCTCCATTTTTTTATTTTTATTTATTTAAATATATATCGTCACATAAAATTATAGGTAAAATAATGCGTTGAACAAAATTAATTTTTATAAAGATTTTAAATTTTAACCACGATTAATCAATATATATCGTAATTTAAATACGTTTCTTGTAACTTTTTTATGTGCGCTAATATTTTAACATTGTTTATTTTAAATAATGGTAAATTAAAAGCTATTGCGTAAGTATAATTTAATTTTAATTATACAAAAAAATTATATTTATTCAGATGTTTATGACAAATAATATATCACGTATGCTCGTCTTCCGTCCTAAAATTATAAATAAGTCTACACAAGAATCAAAATTATAATGAAAAATGCAATTAACCTTCATGTGATATTGTGAATAAGCAAATTACTCCTTACGAAAAAAAAAAAAAAAACAATGTATCTCCTTGTATTTTTCAAAATACAGCAATTTATTTTCCTGAATTTTTCAAAATGAAGCAATTTACCTCTTTAGACAGGGAGGTAAATCGCTTTACCTTAAAAAGCAAAGAGAGGTAAATTACTAATTTTTTATCATAAAAAAATAATTTGCTCATTTATAATGTCACATATAAATAAATTACGTTGAGTCCCCAGAGTTATATATAAAAATTTACTCGTTAATAATAAAAATATTTTTATCGGCATCAATCTTACCATTTAAACAATGTCTGATCGGGTATCGCCCTCATATTTAGAGTCATTTATGATGTGTTATTAATGAGCAGAATCAAGAAGAAGATAGATTGTCGGGATGGTGAGATATGGATGATGGATGCAATTTGAAGCAATAAACGGACACACACACACGCGTACGTATGCATGTCTTAATTAGTGATGTTGAGTATTAATCCCACTCTACCTTCCCTTCTGCCATGCCATTATTATTCATCACTAAAACCATTAATTTTAGCATTATATATGTTTAGGGTTAATTGCACTTTTACGCCCTTCTAAAAATATTAAATTACATTTTTCCTAAAAAGTTTCGAAACTACACTTACACCCCTCTCAAAATTCTTGATTTACATCTGATCCCCTTTCGTTACGGTTTGGACGAAAATGCTGACGTAAGAAAAAAGAAATTATATAAATTTTTATTTTTCGCCACTCCTTGAATATTCTCACGTATATTTTGTACTTATAATCAAGAGATAAATGCAATATTTATATATGGAGCGTGGTTAACATCATTACATTTTTTTTCTTCATAAATACAAAATTATTGCATGAAAAATATTAAATTAGGGATGAAATTAAAAAATTATGCAATTTTTTCACCAACGCCGGTATATTTTGTTCAGATCCTGATAAAAGTAGGCCAAGTGTAAAAGCAGTGAATTTTTTAAGGGTTGAAAGTGTAATTTCAAAAACATTTTGGGGAAAATTATAATTTCGCTTTTTTTAAAAAAAATATAAGTGTAATTTACCTTTACCTTTCATTTGGTTGGACTTATACTTATACGTATTTTGAAGGAGGAGAATACGTATTTTACACATACAAGAACATATATATATTGATACTTTTTTTTTTATAAACTTTTCATGTTTAAAAAGTGACATATATATAATTATTAATCTACTACATATGTATTGTCAATTCATACTTTAAATTGCACCATCCATAATTTTGGCTGCCCCAACTTCCCAGCCATGCATATTTTGGATCACGTAACATATTTCTCGTGACCAAACTATATTCTGGATAAAGTACCATAAATTATCAATATATCTATATATTATAACAAAATAATTAATTTTTTTATTTCTTTCATGTAAGAATTCTCAAATTCATTTGATCAAAATCACACTTGACTAAACAATTTAACACTATAATTAAAATGACATAATTTGGAGTGCAACAAAGAGGAGCTAAAGCACTTGAATTAGGCATTCAAGAATGAATGAACATCCTTCTTGCATTAATGACGTCAAAATTGACGGGGATGGAGGTGAGAAATGATTATACCGAATACAATTTTTTGGGGCGAATAACAATTTATTCCCTGTGATAGTGAAAATGAGCAAATTATCCCCCCATGAAAAATAAATAGCAATTTACCCTCTTGTGTTTTTAAAACATAAGCAAATTTACCTCCCTGCCTAAAGAGGTAAATTGCTACATTTTGAAGAGTATATGGTGAATTGTTATTTTATTTTTCATAAAGAGGTTGTTTGTTATTTTTTTTAACACAAATAGGTAGATTGCAATTTACACCCTAATTTTTTGTGAAAACAGTTTGCTTCAGCATTTTCAATATAGTACGTATATCTAACTATTTTAATAATATCGTCATTTTCCCTCAAATATCAAGAAGTTCCTTTCACACGAATCCATTATATTAGTTGCAGAAACGGGATTTAGCATGCATACTCTATACGTGTGTATATTTTTTAAATGTAAAATGAAAATTTGAATTAAAATAATTTTTTCATAGAGAGTCAATTTAATAATTTTATGGTTTATTTTAACTTATAAGAAAAAGAGAATTACAAAGTGAAGCAGGAAACCTAGAAAAAAAAAAGGAATAATGGACACATACATTACTACGAGGACTGTGGTTAATTAAGAGATTGAATTTGTGAAAAGATATATATTAATTATAAACGAGTAAAATTGACTGGGAAAATATTAATTTAACCCCATGTGATTTGTAAAATATTTAAAAAAAAAACAGGTGAAAAAAAAGAGTATCAATTTATCTCTTTGTGTTCTCAAAATAAATAAAAAAAGCCTCTCCACGGAAAAGATGAGTTACACGTGCCTTCACTTTATTTTTTTATATTTTAATTATAAAATAATATTTATGTCTCTATTTAAAAACCATTAAATCTTAATCAATATAAATTGATTGTTCAAATTTCATCAATAAATCAATGGTCCAAATTTAACCAATTAAATTTATGACCCAAATTTCATCAACTCACACACACACACACACACACACACACACACACAACATATATATATATATGTTAATTGAAAAGAATAATAAAATAATATAAATTAAATATATAAAAAAGAAAAAAAATAATCTCCTTCATTACAACATCACCCACCCCACCCTTCCCCGTCGGCAACGGTCATCTTCCCCACCAGTAATGTCGCCCCCCCCCCCCCCCCGCCCAACCCCCTACCCCTCGCAACGCTCACCTCCTCCTATTGGCAACGCCGCCCCGCTCCTATCCCCCTGTCATTTTTCCCTACCCCCGTGGAAAGCGCTCCCCTCACCCCCTAGTCCCACACCCCTCCTAATCGTTCTCTCTTCTCTCTCTCTCTCTCTCTCTATATATATATATATATAAATAGTTAGGTTTTTTTTAAGCAAAAACTACCTGTTCCAAAGCGGGGGTTAGGCGGATCCCTACCCGTGCATTAGGAAATCAACTCCAAAGCGTCAATGAGCAGTACATAGGGAAATCTTTACACTAACTCCTAAAACCAATATTAAGGAAATCTGAAGCTTGGAAAATGCAAATACCCCCAAACTAATCCCATTAGTTCATTGTTCACCTGATAAATGTCCTCATAGGTAACAGTTCCTTCTGTTTGCATTGTACACGCGAGGTTAACCAAAAGATCCATTGATTTATTCCCCTCGCGATAAATATGCGAAAATCGAATATTAATTTGGCGTTGCACTAGTCGTAACCGAGTCAAGAGGTGCTGCAAACACCATGTCCGTATCCCACTCTGAATAATTCGCAAGAAAACCAAAGCATCAATTTCCACCTAAATTTGGGTAAGACCTCTTTGATGTGCAAGTTCTAGCCCTCGAACAACCGCTAATAGTTCTAACGAATACATTCGTCTGAATTCCAATGAACTCATAAAAAGCAATGACCAGCTTTTCGTGTGACCAGTCCATCTGAGGCCTCTGCTACCATACCAGCTGAGGCGTGGAAGGTAAAAGCTTTTTAAAAAAGAACCCCATCCTAACTGCCACGTCAAGCTCCCCTCGCCAGTGGACATAACTCATTTTTCATTATTTATAAAGCAATTGGAGGTAAGCCAACACTCTTCGAATAATTTTAGTAGGGGAGAACTGCTTTGCATCAAATTTCACTTAATTCCATAGGCACCAGATGTTCCACAGAATAAGGATTGGAATAACAAGCCTAACATGTCCCTGAGCAACAAAAAGGGATGAAACCCTCCAAGCATTGAGCATATGCAGTACGTAATCTGTCTCTAGCAACACCACATGAAATAGAAATGAGAAATACTCCCATACTTCTCTTGTGGACACCACCGTGTAAGAACAGATGTGCTATACTCTCACTGTTATCACAACAAGGGTAGTGTGACACAATCACCAAGCCATTTTCCTCAAGCACTCATCCACTGGTATAAAATAATGTAATAAGCGCCAGGAGAAAATTGAAATCGTCGGCCAAATGTTAGAGTGCCAGACGTCCGCTAATAACGGTCGTTGGATGGATGATACACGAGTTAGATACCATGTAAACTAAACACCCCTTGCTATCCCCTTTCCACCAGGCACGATCAGGAGTTCTTTCGTCAAAGGGGACACGAACAATATCCTGCAGTACACATTGTGGAACAACGTGCTCTAGCTTAGACACATCCCATGCTCCTTTCGTCCAATAATAACATAGCGGCTCGTGGTGAGAGAAGGACGGTTTTATCAGATCATACAAAGAACCACCCCTAACCAATTATCATGCAAAAAATAGAGATCACCAATCCCCAGTGACCAAAAGATTTATTCCTCAACCGTTCGCCGTAAAAGGTGTATTAGTCTCCATTGGGATGTTCCCACTGGGAAGATGTTCATAGATGCCGGACAAGTTCGCTTGCAATACTTTTTCCGCAGAAAGAATGACCATGGAGAGTCACTAGTCCGAAAACACCACCATAATTCATGAGAAAAAACATCAACCATTTCTGAGATCCTTCTCACCCCCAAGCCACCTTCGGCTACCGGTGCACTTAACCGTCTTCAGGAAATTCAATGTAGTCGTCTCTTGGAATCCTATATGTTGGATTCTAAATAAATCATACTACGTAGTGAAATATCAATCACTATCAATTCTAGAACCGATCATGCTGATTTATTGAGAAATACAATAAACATAAAAGTGGAAGCGTACCTGAATCCATAGTTATAGGAATCCCAATGAAATTGCGAGTCAATGGTCTTCCAGATCAGCATGATTTCAACAAGTATCCTTTTATTTCTTTTCTCTCTGAATTCTCTCTAATGATGGGATGTCAGGAGATCTGTTTTGAAGTACCGTGTGATCTGGGGACCATGACATATATATAATAGTAGGTGTTTTAGTTTCAACCCATCACTAAAACTGAATTACATTTAGTCTCTACACATTAAAGACCCACATCCTATTGGATACCTTAAGACCCAAATTACTGAAGCCTTATTTGATCACTTTATTGGGTCTTAAACATCGACAGTCCGTAATCATAATTAATTTTATATATAAGCCAATGTTGGATTAAGAATCCAACATAGATTAAAAGTTCCAACAATCTCCCACATAAGCTATATGTACAAACTTTTATAATTATGTATTATTATGAGCTCAACTTTGTTGTCATTTCTTAATGTATCTATAAACCAATCCGGTCCATCAATCATATCAAATGAAGATCAAAGCGGTCTTTGTTACATATATCGCAACTCGACCCATCAATTATCACAACATTGATACAACTTAATGACATGGATCATGATGTGGATGCGTAGCATGGAAATTTCGTGCAATGTGAAATAACACGCCTATTTCTAACTGGTCCTCCTTAAACTTTAGTGAGATCAACTCATAATAGAATTTAGAGTGGAAAAATAAAACTGTAATGTCCATTTTTGTAGAAAATGACATTTTAATAAACCATAAACTGTATGAAAAAAATGTCTAAAAGCATTTAAAATTACAAACTCCCACATAAACTAAATATCCTGAAGAACTTAAGTATCTAGAAGTGATATGACACCATATGAGCAGTGTGCTCATGAAACCTTTTGGTGTCAATCCTTTAGAAAGCAGATCGACAATTATGGAGTTTGACCTAATGTGCTCTACAGACAGTTTTCCACTCTATATTTTTTATTTCTTTTACTCCCGCGGAATCTATGGTACATACAATCATCAACCAAATTCATCTCAAAATCGAACGAGATGATCATTTGATGAAACTTGAAGTACCATTGTCAAGATGCTTTCTTGAGTACATAGATGGATTTCTAAAGTCTGCAACCCATATTCTTTTGGATCTCCTTATACAAGTTCTTTGGTTGCATCATAAATATGTCTCATCAATGTCACCAATGAGAAACATTGTCTTTACATCCATCTTATGTAACTCTCCACATTGCCATTATAATTCTTTAAAGAGTCTTTCTCTCTAGTTTCTTTTTTTGTGTATAGCGCTTTACAACAAGACGTGTTTTATACCTCTCCATATTGCCTTTTGAGTCCCTTTTAGTTTTAAATATTCATTTGCAACCATTGGATTTCGCACCTTGTGGCAATTGGACAAGTTTCCAAACGCCATTGTCTTTCATGGACTTAATCTCTTCATTCAAGGCATCAATTCACTTTTGAGAGTTAGAACAATCCATGGCTTGATGAAAGTTGATAGGATCATCTTCCATCATTCCAATATCAACTTAACGTTCTTGGAGAAATACAATGTAATCATTTCTCCTCTCTCTAGTGGATCTTCTTAATTGGTAAAGGTTCTGAAGGTGTTGGAGTTTGTTTTCTATAACAGTTTCTTGAATGGGGATTCTATGACATTGTCTTGATCTACTGTACCATCAACTGTTAGGAACGAAATCCTGAACAATGTCAATGGTACCCATGGGAATATCAACATATTCCTCTTCAAAGACTATGTCCCTAACCTTATCTCCCCCTACAAACCCAACATCCTCAAAGAACCAAATATTCCCGACTTAAAAAAATAACTTGGTTGTGGGACTGTGAAACTTGTACCCTCAAATGCAGGAATTCATTAAAAGAGACAATTGTATCTCGAAAATAAAGATTATTGTAAGCAAATAAAGAACTTGAATCAACCAATTTTGAATCAAGAAATAAGCTATTTTTTTAACCTCCAAATAAGTAAGAATTACCAAATTTGTCCAAATTGAAAATAGAAATCACATTTATTTTAAAAATAAGCTATGATAAATCAAGATCCAAATAAAGTTTGAGTTTTGAACAATAATCTAATTTTCCTATTGCCTCTACTAGAAATCGCCTTGCATCACCACATAGATGTATCTTTCAACATCATTGGGCTTTTGGCAACTCAGGCAAACCTTTCTTAGTACGCCATGTGTGAAAGTTGGTGTAGTGCTTCTTAATATGTCCTTCAGCCTTACAGAAGTAACATACACACCTTTGAATCATTTGATTCCTTTTGTTGTTTCTTCTATAGGACTGTATCTGCAGCTCCATTATCCTTTTTCCTTTTCTTTCCCTTATCCTTCCCTTTTGAAGTTGAGGCGAAGTAGGCACATTCTATTTTGTCTTGCTTCAACCTTTCTTCTTTTAAAACACAGTGTGATATGAGCTCATTTAGAGACCAAGTCTTTTTCTGGTAATTGTAGCTCACTTTGAATTGACTAAACTGTGTTGGAAGAGATATTAGAACCGCACTAACGAGTCCTCAGAGAGGTCAAGTTTAAGTGCTTTCAATTTTGAAGCAAGATGAGACAATTCCATAATGTACTCCCTGATATTACCTTTCCCAGTATACCTTTTTGAAATTAAGTTTGTCAAGAGTGTACCAATTTCAGCTTTTTCATTTTTGACAACCTCTTTTCAATATATTCAAGGAAATCTTTAGCTTTAGTCAATGTTTCAGACATTGTGCCTCTAAATGCTTTTGGATTGATCTTCTTCATAACTATTACACACATACGGTTAGATTTCTCCCACCTTTTTTTCTTCCTCTTTTGTTCAGAGGTACTTTCATCTGTAAATGCAGGAGGGGAATATTTCCTTAGTGCAAGGTCAAGATCCATCACCCGAGGACTATCTTGAGGTTCTCTTTCCATGATTTGAAGTTTGAGCCATTTAGCATAGGGATGGTATTGAAGTTGGTACTAATGTTAGCAGGAGTTATTCCTGAATCCATACAAGTTCACATAAGTCTTTAAGACATAATATAAAAACACAATTAAAAATTCAAAATAATGGTACAACAAACCTTTAGATATCGAGCACTCCATTTATATTTCATCTTTGGACAAAATATTAACTTGTAAGTGACATCTTATGGCAGTGATTAAACACTAATGATAAGATCATGTCAAACAACAAACCTTCCTTTGGCCGATTTATTATCACATGTAAAACTAAATAATCATGACGTGTCTACCACCACACATGTACATAAATCCCTTTCAATGTGGACCTTCCTTTGGGCCGATCAACATTAACAAAATTTATATACTTCTTTGTATATTTTAACATGAATTAATTTCAATAAGAGAGGTCACTTTGGTGACATGTTGTCTCAATTATTTCACATAATATATATAAAACTGTTCCAAAATTCGAATTTAATAATTGCATCGCAAAAAAGCCGCTTCAAACTTTTTTTTATTGATATGGTCAATAGTTGACCATTGACCTCCAGACCGGGTCAGCTTAGTGGATCTGGGTCTGACCCGGTCATTTTTCTAAATCAATTGTAGAGACAGATTTTCCTTTGCAATTTCTCCACGGAAACATTGGGGGAGAAGAAAATCCCCCACCAACGCCTCTCCGTCTCCGGTGGCGGTTGCCGGCGATGAGCTGCCCATCGAAGAAGGCAGAGGGAATTTTTTCTCCGATTTACACAAGAGATGCAAGATTTTCCCCTTTTCTTCTTCGCCTCTACATTGCGGTCGCATCCGCCGTTGCTGTATCGTTGGTCGCAGCCCGCCATCGGCAATCTCGTCGCCGATGGTTTCCGCTCTTCACCCCTCTCTTTCAAAATTTGTTTTTTTGAATAACCATGAACATGGATTTTGGGCGGTGCTTTGGCTGCCGCACCCGCCGTTGTCGGCGCGCATCCAACCGTGCCAGTGGTCTTCGCAGCGGCATCCTGCCCCGACGCTTGAGAGTTTGTATCCGAATCTTTAACCCAAAATATGAATCTTCACAGATTTTATATATGCATATATATGTATATATATAAACTCTAAATTCGTATGTGCAATATATATATATATATATATACACACACACACACACACACATAATTGCATACAAAAAATTCATAAGAAAAACTGAATCTGTACATAAATTCTCGTATATGTATACATACATATGTATATAAATCATAAATTAAATTTGAATTTAAATATCAAATATGCATATAGACATACATTATTGCATACAAAAGATTTCATAATAAATAAAACTGAATCTGTAGAAATATAAACCAAATTTCATCGTCGTTGAATTTAATCAAATATGCATATATTTTATATACGTATATATAAAGATTTCACATATATAATTCCAAATATGCACATATATTCATACTGATTCAAGTATGCGTATTTATATAATCTCATAAATCCTAAATTTCAATTACATATATATACAAATTTCAAGTACATGATTTCATATACCCAAAAGAAAATAATTCCTCAATAATTCAACATGAGTGGCTCTGATACCACTTGTTGGATTTCAAATAAATCCTACGTAGTGAAATATCAATCACTATCAATCCTGGAATCGATCATGCTGAATTATTAAAAATTACAATAAACATAAAAGCGACAGCGTACCTGAATCCATAGTTATAGGAATCCCAATGAAATTGCGAGTCAATGGTCTTCCAGATCAGCGAGTATCCTTTTGTTTCTTTTCTCTTTGAATTCTCTCTGATAATTTGGTTTGAAGTACCGTGTGATCTGGGACCCATAAAATATATATAATAGCAGGTGTTTCAGTTTCAACCCATCACTAAAACTGAATTACCTTTAGTCTCTATACATTAAAAGCCCACATCCTATTAGATACATTAAGACCCAAATTATTGAAGCCTTATTTTGATCACTTTATTGGATCTTAAATATCGACAATCTGTAATACATAATTAATTTTACATATAAGCCCAACATTGGATTAAGGATCCAACATAGTTGGATTAAAAGTTCCAACAGTACGAACCCCAAAAGAATTTATTCAAAAGCCTCTATGTACGTAAAATGACTCCCTTCGGTGGCTTGAGAACATATACTAAATGAATGGGCGTTGACAGAAGGATAGATCGTATGAGTTGTAGCCTCCCTTCGTAAGTCAGCATTTTTTTCTCCCACCCAGAGACCTTACTCACATTGCCTCTATCAAAGGATCAAACAAAGAGATTTTTTTTTACCGACATAGATAGGCCCATAAATACTAGAAAGGGAACAACTTATGAACAAAACTAGTCAATTGCTTGATTCTTTGTATTACCAACGTCGGGGCCATAGGCGCAATAATGAATGAACTTTTAGACACATTTATGCTTTGCCTCGACATGTCCATGAAATCATAAAAAAAATCCAAAAATCGTCTCAGACTACGCTCCATGGAGTCTGTAAAAATAATGCAATCATCGGCATATGCTAGGTGTGATATGCTTTGACTACCTCTGAACGCCAATGATTCATCATTAGTAAATAACCTGTTAAGGCCTCTAGATTGGTATTCCAATGTCAAAACAAAAAGAGTGGGGGAAGTGGGTCCCCTTGACGCAAACCCCTTGATGATTGAAAATACCCACAAATCGCCCCATTAACAAAAATTGAAAACCAAAAATTCTTTGTGCAATGAGATATAAGATGTGAACAAAGCTCTGGAAAACCTAGCCGATGAAGCATAATTTGCATAAACTGCCAACTAAACCGATCATAGGCTTTAGCCATATCGAGCTTTAGAGCAACATTCTGATCCTCCCTATGAGCGCTAATGGAGTGCATAATTTCCTGAGTTAGCAGAATGTTATCTCCAATCAGCCGGGTTGGTGCAAAACCACTCTGATTAGGGTACACCAACTGAGGGAGCCACGTCTTCAACCGGTCATTCAAAAGTTTTGTCGTAATCTTGTTAGTGGTGGTTGCATAGGCTGATGGGGCAAAATCGACTCTAACTTGTTGGGGATTTAACTTTGGGACTGAGAATTATAGATGTAGATGTGAAGGTAGTGGCGTGCCACCAAAAAAATCCAAAACCACCTCAAAGATGTCAATGTGAATTATGTCCCAACATCATTGGTAGAAAAAAACATTGAAACCATCTGGGCCTGCCACACTAGTCGTATCATCTCAAAAACAACTCTTCGAACCTCTTCTAAGGTCGGTGTAGCATATAACAGTTTCCTTTGGGCCAAAGTGAGAAGTTGTGGGATGTCAACCGAAATGGGGAAAATCACTGGTTGTTGCTCAGCAGAGAGCACATTTTGAAATTTTGTCGCTGCCGATTCTCGAGTGCTCGTTGGATCTGTGAGCAATTGGCCCTCATGCATTATCTCCTTGACGACTATACTAGCTCGTTTCTTCTTCACAAGGGAGTGAACATATCGAATATTCCGTTTTCCTTCAGAGACCCACTTGCAGGAAGATTTTTGTTTCTAGTAATCCTCCAAACTGATAACGCCTGTTGCAAAATTGCAGAAACATGATTCATTGCAATTAAATTCTCCTTCGTTGGGAGCTGATCATACTGCCGCTCTGCCTCCCCAACTGTCCACTCTGCTTTCTTAAGAGATTGAAAGATATTACTAAACGCTGCTTTATTCCAGTATCGTAGCCACTATTTAAGTTTGAGTAATTATTTTTAACCTCAACATACCTGTTTATTGTACCGGTAACTCCAGCATATATATACTAGTCGTGTGACATGTCTTTTCTACGTGTATAAAATAAATAATCTTTCACGCTTTAAAAGTATTATAAATAAGAGTGAAATATACAAACCACTACACCACATTAAAGAAAAAAATAAAAAAATAAAACTAATTTATCAATTTATATAATTTAGAAAGTTGAGTAAATTTATCTTATTAGTTGAAAGGTATTTTTGAATTTACAAAAAAATTGGTGCGGCGGTGTCATTAACTGCTATTTATGAGTACGAAGGTCTTTTCTTTTATATTAGTATAGATATATACATATATATCTACACATATATGTATGTATATATTTAAAATATATATTTATTTTTAAGAATATGCCTATATATACATATATATATATATTTAAAATATATATTATATTTAAGAATATGTATATATATATATATATATATATATATTAATATAAAGGTTATCAGATCTAGGCCATTGATTTTAACCAAGCAAATATAACCATTGATTTATACAAACAATATGAGAAAAAATCTCATTTAGGACACGTGTAAGACACTGCAAATTTTAGGGACGTTTTTGATTTGTTGTTGAGAACACAAGGAGGTAAATTGATACTTTTCTTTTTGCATATGAATTTTTTGAATATTTTTCATAACACAGGGTGGTAAATTGGATTTTATACTGATAAGTTGCTAAAGAAAAGGAAAAACACCATGTCTACCTCTTTCTCTCTCTTTTCTCCAACTTCTCACCCTTTTGGAAACTCTATTTCTTATAGCTAAGAGGAGGCGGCTACTGATGGTATTGACATGATGAAGGAGAGATGATCCAAAAGATGTTTGACTTTCATGAATTTGCGAAACTCGCAGAGAGGGTACTTGACTCTAGTGACGATAAATCTCTGGAGGCTCTTGTGTATCTCACAGCTTGATGGGTGGAGAAATTTGGTAAAATGGGTTGAAACTGTAAGCCCCTACAATAACAGAATCTAGGAGTAACATGCAAGATTTTCTTGCCGTGGAGATAAGAGATGCACCAATTCTAGCACGTTGAACATACGGACCTGCCCTCATGGGGGTCCTGTGGGACTTAAATTGACTACCATGATTGGTATGTTGAGGGCAGAAGATATTCCACCTAACCTGAAAGGTGCATGTGGAGACGTGGAAGACATAAAAACTTCAATAACTAGGGTT
The DNA here is from genome assembly GCA_034509725.1 of Sesamum angolense. Taxonomy (NCBI): domain Eukaryota; kingdom Viridiplantae; phylum Streptophyta; class Magnoliopsida; order Lamiales; family Pedaliaceae; genus Sesamum; species Sesamum angolense. The sequence continues at coordinate 88,134 of JACGWL010000611.1, forward strand.
TTAATGAAAAACCCAGTCAAGGTTCAATAGGTGTGGGGTTGCATGACCTTGAGATCTTTGTGGGAAAGGTTAAGTTGAACACAAACCTTAAATCGCATGATCCTTTTGTTGAGGGTTTTGAAAGATCTTCTTATTAGACCTTGAAATAAACATAGTGTTATAATGGTAAAACCTACGTCACATATGGTGGATGAGGATGCCAAGTGGCAGCAAGCATGGTCGTCATATACTTTGTGGGTGTAACTATAGTTCCCTCATATTGAGGCATTTGTGATGTCTTTTTGTCTTGACATTCAACCTGTGGTTGCTTCGTCAATAGGGTTTTATTTCTTTCATTTCAAATTGGTTGCAACCATGGAGAAAGTTATTAAGGGAGGTCCTCGGCTATTACAAGGACAACCTATCTTAATTAAAAGTAATTAAGGGTATGGTTTTGGAGAAGCAACAACATCAATTGATCCTGATTTGGGTTATGTTTCTGAACCTACCAGTTGAGTATTGGATGACAGATAGACTTAGTGTGGTTGCTAATGTAGTACTGGACGACAGATATATTCCTGGATACTTGTACAAGGAATTATGCATGGATTGATTGTGCCTAAATATGCGGTTTCGTGGATTTTGCTATAACACTGCTGAAGTAGTCGGTAGTTGTGCAACCAATAGTAAGGGATTTGCATGAGGGGGGTATATAGAGTTAAAATTAAGTTTGGATGGACCCCTATATGGTGCAAGAGGTGTAGTATTATTAACCATGTGGAAACTCAATGTCCATTGAAACAACCTAGGATGCCAATCGGGTTGGGGCAACTAGGGCCCACCCGCTCCGATTGGGGAGGGCTTGGTACTCCTTCTAGTGGGTTTGGGGATGTCTCAGTCCTAATTTATTTAACTCAATCGGGTCCAGGATAGGTTACGGATTTCGTAGCGGACCTGCCCCGATTTATTTTTTAAATAATAATAATTATTTATTTATTCATATTTAATACAGGTATTATATGTATATTCTTAAATAATTTTGCATATATTGAACTTTGTATGAGAAACAGAAAAATAATTAGTTGAACGTATTATTTGTATTATATAATTCATTTTAGATAAAAAAAAAAATCTATATTTGAATTACCTAAATTTACAATGATATTTAGTATTACTTATAAAAAAATTAGTTGAATTCATTATTTGTATTATATAATACATTTTAGATGAAACAAAACAGTGTTAATTTAAATTGATATTACTTATCGAGAGATTAAAAAATTAGATGAATGTATTATTTATATTATATTGTATATAGATAACTATGTTAAAGTAGCTAAATCTAAAATAATATTACTTACTATAAAAATAAAAGATATATATTGCTCATTATATAATCGTTGTAGATCGTAAGATGATATTACTTATTAAAATAATAAATCACTTGAATGTATTCTTTGTATTATTTATTGTAGTTTAGATCGAAAATATGTTAAATTATTTAGGGTAAATTATATTTTGCCATCCAAACTATGTCCGTTTTTATACTTTGGAATCTAACTTTTTTTTTGTGTCAACTTGCCATCTCAACTTTGCGAAATTTGCACTTTACCATATATGATCGTCTTTTTGGTGATTTTTTTTATCAAAAAAATCACATGCTATGCATATGTGGAAAATATCACATCAAATGACCTTTAAGTATCACATGTGCATTGCATATGATTTTTTTTTAACAAAAAACTTGGTGAAAAATAGTTATTAATGGTAAAGTGTAAAATTTCATAAAGTTCATATGGTAAGTTGACACAAAAAAAAGTTTAGATGCCAAAGTGTAAAAACGGTCATAGTTCGGATGGCAAAATATCATTTACCCAATTATTTATATCTATAAGGATTTTACTTATTGAAAATATTTTTTAATTAGAAATTATCTAGATCTAAAACGATATTATTTTTAAGACATAATTTGACACACTTATATAAGATTAAAAAAAAATTATATATCAAACTAAGGGGGTGGGGTGGGGCGGGTTTCACGAAGCGGGCCGTGTCTTGGGTCTAGACCAACCCGCCACGGATCTGCCCTGTTGTCATTACTAAAGTGCCTCCAGTCACAAGGATTCAAACACCTTAAGGCCTCATTTACTTAGAGTGATAGGATTTAAATGGTATAGATAATTATAGGATAATTATTGGGATTAAGTTAAAAGTGATTATATTAAGTGTCACAATTTTATGTTTACTTGTATTGATTAAGTAATGGATATAAATAATATATTATTTTTTGACTATAATTTGAGATTGAATTGTGGACTAATTTGATTTTTTCCAAAATACCCCTAATTTTTTTCTTTCAATTTTAATATTTTTCTTGTGTTAAGATGTAATATATTTATATGCATAAATAAAAGTTAATATTATATGTTATATAAAAGTTAGGATATATAATATTTTATAACAAAAAGTTAAATGATATATAAAAATTAAATATATGATATTTTATAATCTAAATTATTTAATATATAAAATAAATATATATAAAAGTAATTTAATATATAATATCAAAATTAATAAATATATATATATATATATATATATACACACACAATACATATACTTCCCTCTCAAAAATCGTAATTTGGTGGATTTCACCAAAATTAGGGACAACATTGTAATTGGCATGAAAAAATTAGAGATAAAATAGACACTCAAAAAATAATAAGACCTCAATATGTTGGACATGATTACAAACACCTGCTAATCACCCTCTATACCGGGCCTTGTGTCATTATAACGAGTAGAGCAAATTTCAAGTAAACAAAAAATTATGCATGATTAGTTAGGATATCAAAGTTAATAATTCAAAGTAAATGAGCCCTAAGAGTCTATGTTCCTAAGGAGAATGTGGGGCAAAGATAATAAAAGGTGGGGAATAAGCTAAGGAGTTCAAATTAAGTATTAGCCCAGCCTCAACACCTAGCTATGCTTTCGAGGCAAATGTAGGAGGTGCAGAAGAAGCCTAAACGTGATACCAGGAGTAAAAGGAAGAGGATAGTACTTTATAATCCATTTGATGTCCTTCATAATGTAGAAGATGATGTTGAGTGTTCTAAGGTACCTAACAAAAACAACCTTATCCGAGGGGCTAATGGTTAATGTGACTTCATGGAATAATAGGGTTCTCAATAAGAGAGATCATTAAGGTGTTGTTAAAGCACCTATCCCTGAATTTAATCTGTCAGTTATGGTCATTATTGAGACTTAAGTAACTGCTAGAATGAAAGCTATGTACAATAGGCAGTGTGTAATAGATGGGCATGATTCTCGAACTATAGCTTGAATGGGTTGAGTAGGAGAATTTGGATAGTTTGGGATGACGCTATAATAATGTGCAAATTCTTGATATGTACACTCAAATGTTACATTGAAGATTCAACAAAGATGTTTCTTAACAAACTTCTTTCTTTTTGTGATTTATGGAGCAAGTGATCACATCACTCATAGAGAATTATGGGTTAAAAGATAGGAGTTGGCAGTGGAATAGACAATGAACCTTGGCTCCTCATGGGTGATTTGAAGTGCGTAGTACATCCTAGTGAGATTTGTGGAGATATTGGAGAAACTTATGTTGTGACGCCCGTAGGATTTTATACATAATTGGGAGACTTATTAGTAATTATGAAGAAATTTTAAATCTAATTATAAATAAATTATAGGTTGAAATTCGAATATAATGAAACTTGAACGGAGCAAATTGAGCCTCATTATAATATTTGGGATCAAATTATATTAATTAAGAAATTAAATAGGACGTAATGGGTATTTTAAAAAAATTAAATTAAATAAAAATAGTAATATATAATATATATATATATATATTAATAAGAAAGTGGGCCCCAACTTTAACATATATATATATATATATATATATATATTGATTCTCATTTTTATCATTTGCCCATGTTCAACACACACAATAACTTTCTCTTCTCATTTTCGGATGAAACGGCATGTAAGAATTTTAAGTTTGAAATTTATATTAATTTATATAATTATATTATTTAATTAGTCCATTTACTAAAAGTAATTGATATTGACTAATGCACTATTTAATCGGAGTATTTTATGATTTTGTCTATTTAAATTAGTATTGAATTAAATATCCCATTTGATTCGAAAATGCTGTAGTGCATTAATTGAATTATTCGATTTGGTAAATTTAATCATTCCTATAGTTAATCTATTCAATTTCATAGGGTTTATTAACTAAATGCATAACTATATGTATTGGTGTATAACTAAATTGTATAGTAACAAGGAATTAATAGAAAATTCATAGAAATATTCCGAAAATTATATTTAGAGAATATTATGTTATTAAAAAGGAAAATGAGGGTTTTAATCTAGAAAATATTACTAAGAACGATAATTATAAAAATATATAAGGGGTTTATTAAATGAATTTTATGAGTTAGTTGATAAATTAAATATATACTTAGAAAGTTTAGTTAATCAAAAGAAAATAGAACGGAGGTCTGAACTTGGATATAAATGAAATATTAAAAGATAGGTGGAAACGTACGAATTATTTAATATTATTTATTATTTTTATTATTATTATTATTATTATTATTATATTATTATTATTATTATTATTGTTGTTATTGTTGTTGTTGTTGTTGTTGTTGTTGTTATTATTATTATTATATTATATTATATTTATTATTATATTATATTATATAATATACGTATAATACTTTATTATAGGATGTAACGGCAAAGTAGAGAATTGAGCAGCTCATCGCATTAATTGAAGCATTTTGGGATTTGAGGTAAGTATAGCTAATTGAATTTATATACATATATTTATATGTAGTATTATATATATTGGTTGCTTGTATATTTGAATGCAAACTTGGATTTGTATTTATATATGTGGATATTGTATATTAGCTATTTATATATTTTATCATGGACCATTTGTCTGGATTACCTGGATATCTGTGGAATTGTTATTATGTGTTTATCAATGGTGGTGTTGTATGGAAGCCAAAATGAATGATTATAAGCTCTTACAATTGATTGTCGAATAAAATTAAATGAAAAAGTTATTGACGAGAAAATAATTATTAAATGAAGTTGATTGATGATGTCAATGATGATGATATGTGTATGGAATAAAAGATGGCTTACCTAACTGGGAGGGGGCATACTGCAATGGCTTATGATGATATGATTAATGACGAGCTGTGTGTTGTCATTGATCAGTGGAGATGATGTGACATATCATACGAGCTGTGTGTTGTGTGATATGATCGATGATGGATGCCATACGAGCTGTGTGCTGTGTGGTATCAGTGGTGATGGGATATCATACGAGCTATGTGCTGTGTGATATCAAGGAAAGAAAAAGAAAAAAATATTGTGATTGAGATGACGATGTGATAGCCGGCGAAGCCATTGAGAATGCACTCCAGTTTTGTTGAGCAGGGCCCTAAGAAAACAAACTAAGATGTCACTATTATGGTATAGACTGATATATGATAGTGAGCATCCGTCGTTTCTTATATCTGCTGATAATATTGATAAGTCTTGATTGGTTGATATGATTGTATTGTTTGACTTGTGATGTATATATATATAATTTGATTGGCTATACTTACTGAGTAGGCAGCTCACGCCTTGCCATGTACTTTTCAAGAGATAGGTAATACTGGCTAGCCGAACTGGATTGTGATCCTTTCCGTTATACTCATTAGGTGGGTCAGCCGTGACATTTAAAGCAGAGACTTTTGGCTGTGTGGTTATTATGCAAGCTAGGCTTTTGTCTGGATTGTGTTTATAATTTGTACAGCGGGCTGTTATGTTGATTTCTTTCGAGATTTTATATACGTGGACGTGAGTAAATATTATCCTCTGACATTGCCTATTATCTCATGGAACTTATATATTTTTTATTAGTAAACATGAAATATCTTATAAGAAGGGTTGTAGTTAAGGAGAGAGTATGATAATTAGTGGTAATTAGGTATGATATTGTAGGGGGTGCTACATATGTGGCTATGATTGAGTATTGGGATTGTATTGTTGTTGCTTGTTTAACCACTTTGTCAGTGACTAGTCGGGTTTTATTGTAGCACCCGCTATTAATACTACGACTATATCTCCCCTAAATATCATACTTAAAGTAAATTCTGTTGATATGTATAAATATGCATATAATCATTATGCACACGTAATCCCTACGTCACAACCAACACAATCACAACCCACATCATTATATATATGCACATACCAAACATCACAAAGAAAACCATTTTAGTAGTTCACTGCCCACATTTTTAATTCTCATCTATACATCCCAAAATGTGAAATATATTTCAAGTGAAGAGTTAGGAGAAAACCGCATACTAGCCCAACCTGACTGAACGTGGGGTTTGGACCTAACCTTCGATAGACAGACACCTCAATATCTACTCCTGAAATGTTAGCAGAGGGATGAGCTTGCAACTCAATAAGCAAATAATTGATACTATTTATACATGTACGTCAAATATAGTCCAGATAAAACAAGATAAGCAACATAGGTATAGTATACTTAATTTAGTTTCAAGACAAATAAACTTTATCGACTACGCAGTCACCTTATAACAAAACAACCCATTAAACGCATCCTTTCCTAGTCTGCTTACTAGAAGGTGATATAGTATTTTTCTCCATTAACTCAACCTCACCGTTCATTATATACGTGAATCCCCTTGACAGCCGGTTCATCAATCTCATTTCGCATCATACCTTTTCATATCGCATCACAACTCTTTTATATCGCATCATAGCTCTTTTCCCATCGCATCATAGCTATTTTCTTTTTATGTTGCCACATAGGCTATTCAACAACATCAATGGGTATTTCACATCACAGTTTAAATTTAATTTCTACCACTCCCTCATTTCCACATATCACCATTCTTGTAAGCAGCTAGTACCATAAATCCACATATCAATCCATTTGCATTTACAAGCACCAATAATACATCATTTAACCAATGTAATACTTCAATGCATTTTCTCATTTCACGTTTACAATATAATCATTCAATTTAAATCATTCACCACTTATACATTTCAAATAAATCAGCTTCAGCACGAAATATAGATTTATATAAAAGTAATATCAAAAAAAACTTTATATAGATAATACTAATTATTCACTTACCTCGGTCTTATAACGCTTCACTTCAAATAAGGAGTCGTTCAATCCTCTACTTTATTCTCGAATCCTATAATGAATTATAATACATATAATGAATATGTCGAGAATATCATAATGTTTAAATACAATATTAAATATTATTCGTATAATTCTAATTATACTTTAGTATTTTATTTCTATCGAATTATAAATTTTTGTTCCGTTATTTTCTAACTAGCTAAACTTTTTAAACTTCCCAGGTATATATTTAATTCGTATGAATTCGTTTAATAAAACCTATGATATCTTTTTATAATTATCGTTCTTAATAGAATTCCTAAATTAAATTATGATTAAAATCCTCATTTTCCTTTCTGATAACATAATATTCCTTAAACATAATTTTGAAATATTCCTATGAATTTTCTATCAATTTCTCGTTATTATACAATTTAATTATACCCCAATACATATAATTACACATTTGGTTAATAGGCCAGATGAAATTTAGTAAATTAATTATAGTAATAATTAAATCGACCAAATCTAATAATTACTTAACCAATTATAGTATTTTTATACCAAATGTGATATTTAATTGACAATAATTTAGATAGCCAAACTCATAAAATTTTTCGATTAAACTATATCGGACAACATAAAATATAATTAGTAAAGACACTAATTAAATAATATTAATAACTTAATTAATTAATGATTTTAAATTAACAAATCTTTACTTGTTTTGGAAAGCCGTGGAGAACAAATGAAGCTTCTGTTTGATAAAATTTATGTGTTCCCTTTCTTTTATGTTGTAGTACATATGTATGTTTGTGAGGCGGTGGGGAGTGGTGACCCCACCCGCCACTTTTTTTTTATTATATTATTATTATTATTATTATTATTTTATGTAAACTTTTTCTAAAATATCATTTACGTTCTTTCTAATTTTTTAATTAATATAATTTTCTCCAATTACTATAATGAATTCTAATTCACTCCGTTCAAATTTTATTATACTCCAATTTCAACTTATAATTTATTATAATTTAAATTTTCTTATAGTTATCAGTTAGTCTCCCAATGAAGTATAAATCCTAAGGATGTCACAATTCTTCCATCCTATAAAAATTTCATCCCGAAATTTTATTAACGTACCGGCTCAGGGAATAAATATGGGCACTTCTCTCTCATTTTCTCCTCAACCTCCCATGTGGCTTTTCTTGGAGAGTGATGACTTCACTTGACCTTCACTATTGGTATTTCTTTATTTCTCAATTTCTTTATACTCGGATCCAAAAATTTTATTGTTCCTCCACATATGTCAATCCCTCCGGGATCTCTATCTCCGATTCATGCAAAATATGACTAGGATCGAATCGGTATCATTGTAGCATAGAAATGTGAAATACATCATGTATCTGCGACAATTCAGCTGGTAATGCTAACCGATAGGCTAGTGGTCCGACCCGCTCGAGAATTTCATATGGACTAATATATCTCGGACTCAACTTTTCCTGCTTACCGAATCTCAAGATTCCCCTCCATGGTGACACCTTCAGAAAAAACTTTTTCCCCCACTTCGTATTCTATCTCCTTGTGATGCATATCAACATAACTCTTCTGTCGGTCCTGTGCTGCCTTCAAACACTTCTTAACTGTTTGTATTTTATCCATCATCTGTTGAACTAGTTCAGGCCCTTCAAGCTTTCTCAACCCTTCAATATCCCAACAAATCGGACTTCGACATTTTCTTCCGTACAAAGCTTCAAACGATGCCATACCAATACTGTGGTTGATGATCATCCCAATTCCCTTTGAATTCAATAATGCAAGCTCTCATCATATCTTCTAATGTCTGAATCGTTCTTTCCGACTGTCCATCTGTCTGAGGATGGAACGCTGTACTGAAATGCAATTTCGTTCCTAGAGCCCTTTACAAGCTTCTCCAGAAATGAGAAGTAATCGAGGATCTTTATCAGAAACTATAGAGTTAGGAATGCCATGTAATCTCACAATTTTCGAGACATATAACTCAGCCAGTTTATCCAAAGAATTATTTTGATGGATTAGCAAAAATGTGAAGATTTAGTTAGTCTATCCACAATCACCAAATAGCATCATGTTTTCTGAATGTACGTGGTAACCCCATAACAAAATCCATAGTAATCTTTTCCCATTTCCATTCAAGTATAGATAAAGGATGAAGCTTACCTGCAGGTGCTTGGTATTCTACTTTTACTTGTTGACAAGTTAAACATCTCGCCAAGAACTCTGCTACATCTTTCTTCATTGTTGGCCACCAGTAATAGGGTCTCAAGTCCCGATACATTTTAGTACTACTAGAATGCATAGCATACGATGCGTAATGTGCCTCATGCATAATCTCCATTCTCAATTTCTCCACATTCGGCACACACACGTTTCCCATTTAATAGCATTCCATCATCTCGTATTATAAATTGATTGTTCTTCCTTTCTTGCACCTTGGTCTTCATCTTCTGCAAATATAGATCCTTATCATGTGCATCCATAATTTTATCCTTGAGAGAAGGCTTTACTTGCATTGTGGCCAGCAAAATATCACCACCAATGCTAAAGTGCACATCCATAGCTCTGAGGACAGTTAACTACTCTACACATATAGCAAATCATACTTAAAAATTGATCCATTGTCTTCCTACTCAAAGCATCTGCCACAATATTTGCCTTTCTAGGATAATAGTCAATGGTGAAGTCATAGTCCTTCAAAAGCTCAATCCACCTTCTTTGCCTCAAATTCAACTCTTTATGTGTTAGGATTTACTTTAAACTTTTGTGATCTATAAATATTTGAAATGTCTCTCCATAGAGATACGCCTCCATATCTTCAATGCATGTACAATAGCTGCCCCAATTCTAGATCATAAGTCAGATAGTTCATCTGATGTGGCCTCAACTGCCTCGAAGCATAAGGTATAACCCTTCCATGTTGCATCAAAACACACCCAAGTCCTTGTCGTGAGGCATCCTTATAAACCACATATCCTCCATCCCCATACGGTAAACAAAGAACAAGTGCCTAGGTAAGTCTCTTCTTCAACTTTTCAAAACTCTTAGCACATTTGTATTTCAGTTGAATGGTGCATTCTTCTTCAGCAAATTCGTTAGAAGTTTTGCGACCACGGATAAATATTTCACAAATCTTCTGTAATAACCAGCCAATCCCAGGAAACTTCGAACTTCTAATACATTTTTAGGTGGTTCCCATTCTAGAATAGCCTTAACTTTTGCCAGATCAGGTCGTACCCCTTCTTTCGAAACAACATGCCCTAAGAAAGCAATTTCCTCCATCTAAAACTCACACTTGCAAAATTTAGTGTACAACTGTTTCTCTCTCAAAATCTGTAGAACTGTTCGTAAATGTTGCTCATGTTTATCAGGACTACTAGAATATATCAGAATATCATCAATAAACACAATCACAAATTGATCGAGGAATAACCGTAATGTTTATTCATCAGAGACATGAAAGCAGCAGGGGCATTCGTCAACCCATATGGCATAACTACAAATTCATAGTGGTCATACCTGGTCTTGAAAGTTATCTTTGGAATTGACCCTTCTTCAATCCGCAATTGCCAATGCCCTGACCTCAAATCGATTTTAGATAACATAGTGGCACCCTTCAACTGATCAAGTAAATCATCTATCCGTGGTAGAGGATACTTGTTCTTGATTGTAATTCAGTTCAACTGTCTATAATCAACACATAATCTCATACTTCTATTTTTTTTTCTTTAGGAATAGTACTGGTGCTCCCCAAGGTGAAATACTAGGTCGGACAAACCCTTTATCTAGTAACTCTTGTAACTGTTTCTTTAGTTCTTTCAATTCTGACGAAGCTATTCTATACGGTGAAATCAAAATAGGTGTTGCCCTGGAATAGTTTCTATTTCAAAGCCTATTTCTCGATGAGGTGGTAACCCAGGTAATTCTTTAGGAAAAACATCAAGAAATTCCCTCGCAACTGAAACATCTGATACAACCAGACTGACCTTCGTGACATCACGTACACTAGCTAGATAAGCTTCACACCCTCATTTAATTAAATTAAAGGCAATCACAGCGGAAATTAAACAATCAGGAATCACTTTTCTTTCTCCCACTATAACCATTTTCATTTGCCCACTAACTTCTACAGCTACTTCTTTTGTTTGATAGTCCACCAAAGCATGATTATTAGATAACCAGTCCATCCCCAGAATGACATCAAACTCCCTAAGGTTTATTACAACCAAAGCTGCATATAGAATGACACCCTCCACTACTATTGGGCAAGATCTCACTACTGTATTAATGAGTATAACACCACCAGCAGACATAGATACACATAAAGCATGTCCCAATAGTTCTATACTAGCATGCACACGGGATGCAAAATCATGTGATATAAATGAACAAGTAGATCCTGGATCAATCAACACATGTGCACTAGAACCACAAATAGAAAATGAACCAATAATAACCTTGGGTGTAATTGCATACACCCTTGCTTATGGTTGAGGCTGACTACTTTATCCTGTTGATGTTATAGAAATACTCCCGCTACCTCGACCACCTCTACCTCGCCCTCTACTCGTAGCAGTTCACTGCGAGTTTTCCCTCACCACAAGGCCCTGAAATATGAGATCCCTAGCATTATCTCTCCATGTAGGGCAATCTCTTACAATATGTTCTAGTTTATAGCAACGATAACACACAATTGGATGGGCTCCCCAACATTCACCAGTATGTCTCCTACTGCAATTGACAAAAGAAGGAATAGATCTTCCACTGAATGATCTGGTTGGACCCTATCGTCCCCCAAATCCGATCAAATTAGACCCACCTCTACTAGAAGACGCTGAAGGAAACCTGCTAGTCTAATCCATTCCTCTATACCAACCTCTCTGTAAAGTAGAACCCTTAAAGGAAACTGCACCACTTTGTCCAGGTGTAGGATTCAGATTACTTGTCAGTTTCTTCTGTTTAACTTTAGTGGAACTCCTTTCAAGGGATTTCTCTTCTGCTCTTAGTGCCGCTTCGAGCAACGCACCATAACTCGGAGGTTTAATTGTTATTTTCTCCCGAATTTCCAGGCTCAACCCACTTTCAAATCTGTCTCTCTTCAATTTATCAGTACTCACATCTTTTGGAGCATATCTTGACAACCTCACAAATTACAATTCATACCCAGCAACAGATAACTCATTTTGCTTCAGTTCAAGAAATTCAACTTTCTTACGGTTTCTATAGACCGGCGGAGTGTATTTGTCAGCAAATTCCTTCAAGAAGTCATTCCAAGTCAAGGTGATTGGACGATTCTTGCTTCCCGAAACTGTTTCCCACCAATCCAAGGCATCTTTTTCTAATAAGGACACTGCGTACCTTAATTTTGCTCGGAAGTGCATTCAATTATGTCTAACACTCTCTCTGTGTTTCTCAACCATGCTTCTGATTCTGCTTCTGTGGATTAGTTGTACCTGCAAATACCTGCATAATAACTACCTCATAATTTTAATCAATAACTCATCCTGTGGTTGTGGTTGAGGTTGTGGTTGTGGAGTCATCCTCTGCATAATATCTATGAATTGTTGCATAAAAGGGTTTGTTTCTGGTTGTGGGGCGTTTCTATTTTGGTTTTCTAACCCGTGGTGTTATGATGCTTGATCATGATGTAAGACTCTGATGACTCAATTGGGCCAGCAGTGTTTTCACCTGACGCTTTCATCCTATATGAAATGCACACATGGAATTAGATTCATATTATATGTTTTATATAATATGAATCCCCTTGACAGCCGGCTCATCAATCTCGTTTCGCATTATAACTCTTTCAATTCGCTTCATAGCTCTTTTCATATCGCGTCACAGCTCTTTATATCGAATCATAACTCTTTTTCATATCACATCATAGCTCTTTTTTTTATCGCATCATAGTTCTTTTATTTTTATTTTGCTACATAGTCAATTCAACAACATCAAGGGGTATTCACATCCTAGTTATATTTAATTTTCACCACTCCCTCATTTCCACATATCATCATTCTTGTAAGCAGCTAGTACCATAAATCCACATATCAATACATTTTCATTTACAAGCACCAATAATGCATCATTTAACCAATGTAATACTTCAATGCATTTTCTCATTTCACGTTCACAATATAATTATTCAATTTAAATCATCAATCACTCATACATTTTCAAATAAATTAGCTTCAGCACAAATCACAAATTATATAAAAGTAATATCACAAGAAAAGGAACATATATAGATAATACTAATTATTCACTTACCTCGGTCTTATAACGCTTCACTTCAAATAAGGAGTCGTTCAATCCTCTACTTTATTCCTAAATCCTATAATGAATTGTAATACATATAATGAATATATCGAGAATATCATAATTTTTAAATACAATATTAAATATTATTCGTATAATTCTAATTATTCTTTAGTATTTCATTTCTATCAAAATATAAATTTTTGTTTCGTTATTTTCTTACTGACTAAACTTTTTAAACTTCCCAGGTATATATTTAATTCATAAGAATTCGTTTAATAAAACCCCTGATATCTTTTTATAATTATCGTTCTTAATAACATTTTCTAAATTAAATTATGATTAAAATCCTTATTTCCCTTTCTGATAACATAATATTCCTTAAATATAATTTTCGGAATATTCCTATGAGTTTTCTATCAATTTCTCATTATTTTACAATTTAATTTTACCCCAATACATATGATTACACATTTGATTAATAGGCCCGATGAGATTTAGTAAATTAATTATAGCAATAATTAAATCTGCTAAATCTAATAATTTAATTAACCAATTGTATTTTTTTATATAAAATGCGATATTTAATTTGGCACTAATTTAGATAGCCAAACTCATAAATTTTTTCGGTTAAACACTATATCGGACAACATAAAATATAATTAGTAAAGACACTAATTAAATAATATTAATAACTTATTTAATTAATAATTGTAAATTAATGAAATCTTACCTGTTCCGAAAAGCCATGGAGAGCAAATGAAGCCTCTGTCTGATAAAATTTTATGTGTTCCCTTTCTTTCATGTTGTAGTACATATGTGATTATTATATACTAGCTGTTGTGGCACGCCGTCCCTGCGTGCATATAATAAATAATTTTTCATACTTTAAATATATTATATAAGAGTAACCAATATATTAAATTTAAAAAAAAGAAAGAAAAGAAATGAATTTATTAGTTAAAATAAAATTTAATAACTTGAATAAGTTAGTTATATTATTAGTTCAATGACTTTTTTTTTTTTATATAGTTTAGATATACATATAGATATAGTAGATAATAAAAAGGCTGATTTTGACATTTCAAAAAATGGTGCGGCGGTGTCACGTAACTTCCATTTGTGAGTGCGTAAGGGTTTTTTTTTTTATACTAGCAGTTGTGGCACGCCGTTCCTGCGTGCATATAATAAATATGTTTTTACGTTTTAACATATATTATAAATAAGAGTAATATATACAAATCAATACATTACATTTAAAAAAGAAAAAAATGTATAATTTGAAAAATGGAATGAGTTAGTTATCTTATTAGTTAAAGGGCATTTTTGACTTTATAAAAAAATTGGTGCGATGGTGTCATTAACCGCCATTTGTGAGTGTAGAAACTCTTTTATTTTTATATTAGTATAGATATCAGTATAGATATATGTATGTTTGTGAGGCGGTGGGGAGTGGTGACCCACCCGCACTTTTTTTTATAATATACTAGCCGTGTGGCACGCCGTTCCTGCGTGCATATAATAAATAATTTTTTATATTTTAAAATATATTATAAATAAAAGTAAAATATACGAATTAATACATGATACTAAAAAAGAAAACTAATTTATTAGTTAATGTATAATTTAGAAAGTGAAATGAGTTAGTTATCTTATTACTTGAAGGGCATTATTGACTTTACAAAAAATTGGTGCGGCGGTGTCACTAACCGCCGTTTGTGAGTGTAAAACCCATTTTCTTTTTATATTAGTATAGATATATTAATTATTATTATATTATTATTATTATTATTATTATTTTATTTTATTTAAACTTTTTCTAAAATATCATTTACGCGCTTCCTAATTTCTTAATTAATATAATTTGCTCTCAATTACTATAATGAGCTCCAATTCAGTCTGTGCAAATTTTATTGTACTTCAATTTCAACCTATAATTTATAATCAAATTTAAATTTTCTTAATAGTTATCAGTTAGTCTCCCAATTAAGTATAAAATTCTAAGGATGTCACAATTCTCCCCTCCTAATAAAAATTTCGTCCCCAAAATTTAACTAACGTACCGGCTCAGGCAATAAATATGGGTACTTCTCTCTCATGTTCTCCTCAACCTCCCATCTGGCTTATCTTGAAGAGTAATGACTCCATTTGACCTTCACCATTGATATTTCTTTATTTCACAATTTCTTGGCACTACCATGTATGCGATTACTCAAAAGTTGAGAGCGTTGAAGTGGGTTTTGAAGAAAATGAGATGTGGGAAAGGGGATTTAACTTGTAATATTTCTCAAAAAAGTTGAGCAACTAATGCAGCTATAGTAAATTTTGATACTTTTTTTTTGTAAATAAATATAAAAAATTCATCATCATAGAATTATTAGTTAATATCTAATATTTTAGTTGTAGGTGATATTAAAATATAGTATTTTGATTTATATTAAAAATAAGATTACTAGGCAATTTAGTACATTTTGATAATTATTTTATAAATAAATAATAATAAAATGCATATAACTTTTATCGTTACAATTTCAATCTATTACAACAAAAATGCATTTATTCACTATATATTAGAATTATTAGTCCATATATGATATTTTAGTTTTAGATGATATTAAAATATAATTCTTTAATTTATATTATGTAAAAAATAATAATAAATAATTTAGTATATTTTGATATTTTTTTATAAATAAATATTTAATATAATGCATATGAATTTTATCTTTATAATTTCAATATCCACTACACAAAATAATTTATTTTAAAAAATTCACCATATATTAAAATTACTAGTCAATATATTATATTTTAATTTTTAATAATATTAAAATATAATTTTTTAATTTATACTATTTAAAAATAAGCTTAATCAATAATTTAATGCGTTTGGATAAACAAAATACATTTATTTTTAATATTCACCGTATCGAGCACAGATTTTTGGGGGAGCTCTCGGCTCGTTTGCACCTCTAGGCGAACCCCCACCTCTGCGCTCAGTCAAATTCACACACTGTTCAAATCAAAGGTTGAAAATGGCGGCAAATTATAGTGAGAGGATTCATGTGCTGCAGAAGCACACTCTCTGGAAGCTATCTTTATCCTAATTACGTATTTTGTTCCGCGTGCGGAGATGATAATTGTGTTTATATATCGTCTAAGTTAGGTTTTGGTCTGTAGTACAAACTTAGATTTTCTGTGTCTTTGGTTTTTGTTTTCTCTGAAAATGGCGGCCGCGGAGGGTTCACTGGCGTCGCCGATGTGCAATTTGGCGATTCTGGACTCTCTGAATAAGAATTCAGTCGGAGAAATGACAGATAGCTGGAACGCATTCTGCTTGGCAACAGAAAATCTGCTAGGAGGTGGCGGCGAGTTGTCGCTTGATTCCGATTTCGTCTCGCACGTGCGTAATCTCTGCAGTCGCGGACTGGAGTCGCTAATTGTTGAGCACTTCCTTTGCTCTGTTGAGGTACTTCCTACTTGCACTTGCTCATTGAATATTTTTATTTTTACATTTTATCTTTATTTTGAATTCAATTATGTTAAAGTTTTTTTTTTTTTTTTTTCTTTTCCTTTTTTTGGTTTATTTCTTGATTTTCTTTTCCATTTTGCTTGGCATTGCGTGTATGTTTAGTGTTCAGCTCATTTCATTTGTGAGTCTGAGAGTAGAACTGGACCTTTATTATTTAATTTAATTTAATTTGGGTACTGGAGGTGGAAGTATAAAAAACTGTAAGAACTAAATTTGCTTTCAATTGGCTGTTTTTCTTAATTCTTTGG
>JACGWL010000613.1:0-150607 GCA_034509725.1 Sesamum angolense
TTCCTAACATATATTTTTAGATGTTCAACCAAAAAAAAAAAAGCAATGCAATTTTGGTTCTGTAATGCAATTTTAGTCTAATCATCTATATCTATATAAAAGTATGAATAGTTTCTTTCTTTTTTTGATTGGACTAAGTTATCCTTATAATACTATTTTTTTAGGGATAAAATGATAAAGTGATATACTTATTAATTCCCTATTAACTACTTTTCACATTGTTCATATTTATTCCTATTTATTGCTTTTCACATTATACTTATTTACTCATTGTTTTTTATTATTTATTTTATAATATAATACACTTATTAGATAAAAAATAGTACTCCTATGATATAACATGAAATGACTCAAAAAAATCATGAAAATGGAAAGGATTTAATGTTGAGTAATTTTCTGACATAGATATAAATGAGAATTAGTTAGATCACTTGACATATTAAAATTGGTTAGATGACAAATCAAAATCAGCCAAATCTTTATCATGTAAATTGAACACTTTTTGTAGTAAGATAGATTAAAATATAATTTGAGCATTTGAGATGTAATTATTGTGTATATTATATAATTTTTTAATTATCTCTAATACAATAGAACAAAATATTAGTGTACAAGATTTGATCTTTTCAATAATGTAAGATAGGATAGCTCTTGAAAAAAAATATATAAAAATGAGTAAAAGTTACTTCTAAACCATCTCCACACATATCTATTTCTGAAAAAAAAAAAAAAAGAAAAAAAAAGAAAAAAATGGGCATGCAACCATAAATAAGTATTGACTATACTATTGTAAAAACTGTGAATGATTAAAAGATCTTGTAACTTTTTTATATCACATATTATAGTTTAATTAATATATAGTTATTAACAAGATTGCAACAGATATTATAAAAATAATTATTAATTAGGTCGTTCGATATCACAAATATATATAAGAATTACCAACTTGGCAAATATGAAATTTAGAGTTAATTTAGATTTTGCCACTCAAATTATGATCATTTTTAAACTTTGATATCTGAATTTTTTTTTATATCAACTTACCATCTCAATTTTATGAAATTTTGCACTTTACTATTTATAAATACTTTTCAATCAAGTTTTTTGTCGAAAAAATATCACATGCAGTGCACATGTGATATTTCAAGGTTATCGATGTGGTATTTTCACATATACATAACATGTGATATTTTATTGACAGAAAAATCAAGAAAAAAAGGGTCATATATGAAAAAGTGAAAATTTTCCAAAGTTGATATGGTAAATTGACAAAGAAAAAAAAAATTCAATGGCAAAGTATAAAAACATGCATAGTTCAGATGGTAAAATATAATTTATCTAAAATTTAAATGGACCATATTTGATCAATCATACTTATTATTTTTCTTATTTATTTTGTTTAGCATTATTTATGTAGTTATCATAAATTTATCCAAGGTCTTATGCGATTCAAATAATTAACTAATAATTATTAATCTAAAGCCTTCGCAAAAATATATATTGAATTGCAGAAACAGATTATTAATAACAATTTGTGTAATATTTAGTTAATGTATGTTTATTTCATTAAATATGATAAATTAATTTAGGAAATTCCTCTCAATAATATTATTTTTGGTTTAGTTGAAAATTTTAATTATGAAAAAAATTAATAGCTTCAATAGGAAAACTATAAGTTTGATGTTGCGGCTACAAATAAATTAAACAAATAATGAGCTTCTTAAGGTTTGTTTTCTTTTAAATTCTTAAATAAATCTTGAGTAATAAATTAATTTTAAATTACTATTAAAATATTTCATACATATAGATTAACTTAAAAATAAAAAAAAAGGAATATTAAAACTGTATTTTCAAAAAAACAATAATCAAATAGACTATCAATTGATTCATAATTTTGAACCTAATTGCAATTATTTAAAAAACTATTTATAGATTATATATTAGTATTAAGCATAAGTAAGTGAAAGATATATAATATATTTATGTAAGTTAAGCTTGAAAACTACAAGAAAATGGCTCAATAGCAACGAAAAAAAAATTAGCATTGAGCTAATTAGCAAGTAAAATTTCTCATTGCTAATCTATTATTTAATACAAGAAATTTAGCTAATGAATTTCACAACAAAAATTTACTTGCTAAAGAATTTAGCAACGAATTATTTATAATATATATTAAATAATATAGATTAGCATCAAAAGTTAGACTTCCTAATTAGTTCGACACTGGCTTTAAATAATATAAATTAGCATAAAAAGTTTTACTTTTAATATTATTTTTTTTTAGTAGCTATTGAGCCATTTTCTTATAATGAGACTTCCTTTTATCATGTTTTTTACTTTTTGCATTTGAAAGATGGTGTATATCAAACATCTAGGTTCAAATATTAAATATTCTTTTGTTTTCTATATATATTTTACTAACAAACTTGTATTCTTAGCTATGTTCAAAGTATTTACCATAAGTCTTAGTCATGGCAAAAACACTTGCGATGGTTTCTCACTATGGCTAATTTTTGGCCTCATCTGTTGAAACAATGGTTAATTAGTTGTTGTATAATTGGAGCTAATGATTATTTACCATAAAATTTTTCACTTTTGAGTATAATAATTATCCATGACAAAGATGCATATTTTTTGTAGTGACGTCAACTAAATTTTTATAATGATTAATGACATCATATGAATGAACTATCTATCATTTTTCTTGAATTATGGGGGAAAACATTTACTTTTGTATAACTCATAATTATATTATTTTGAACATACTGATATGCATCAGTATCACATTCAAACATAATTAGAATTATCCATTTTAGTAGTAAAAAACAATTAGCATAAATTTTCATATTTTGAGGGGTCTATTATTTATAGAGTAAAATTCATCTTGATATATGAGTTTTGCCATTAACGACATTTTGATAACTAAATATAAATGACTTAGTTAATATTAAGTTTTACCATTAATATCACTTTGATACCCAATTAATTTTATTTTTTTAATTAATGTTTATATAATGATCATTTTACCTTATTACACCATTTTTTTTTTTTTTGCATAAATGTCAATCAAAAAGATTATTTCTTCGTTGGTTGAACCATTTGACTTCCAAATTTTATATTTTGATTATTATACTTGATAATAATTTTTTTTGGTTATTTTTCACTAACTTTATTATAAATATTTATAAAATAATTTATTATTTAATAATTAATTATATTAAAAATAAAATTCAAGATGTATTGCAATCTCCAAAAGAACATTTAATTTTCTATTTTAATTTTTGAAAAATTATAGTATAAAATTTAGGCTATAGAATTTAGAATTTATTTTTTGCAATCAAATTTTAATGTGTTTGATGAGGAATACTTATGTCCTATATCTTTATTATATTAATTAATAAGAAGAAGCTCCTTGAGTGGACTTGACGATTGTATGAGTTATTATTCGGTAATGCATTTTTTATATTTATAAAAAATAAATTTACTAAAGAGTACCAAAAACAATAAAAATATAATAATTTCGATAACAAAAATGAAGAATAAAAGTAGGATGGCTAAAACAAAAATAGAATATATCCATTGGTATTTGTGAAAAGTTTTCTTAAGAATATTTATTATTTTCAATTTTAAATAAACAATAGAAAATAAATGCAAAACATCAATGGGTTACCAAAGTGATATTAATGGTAAGTTATGGGTATCAATTGAGTCATTTGTAAAAAAAAAAAAAAAAAAAAAGAAGAAATGAGTCATTTGTAGTATCCACGGTACTAAAATGGCCTTAATAACAAAACTCGTGCACCAAAATAGATTTTACCCAGTATTTATATATTATGTTTGAGGGAATAACTTTTGTTGTTCACCTCTTTATTTTTTCAAAAATATCCGTGAATTCTTACTTTCAATTGCCTTCTCTTCAATATCTAGGGCAAGTTTCAGCTAAGTAAAATTCTAGCGCACTTTCTCATGAATTATTGAACTAGAAAATAAATAAAATAATTGCATTTTCGAACGTATGTGTAAGATAATTTCTACTTGGGATTTAGCTGCATGATTAGATATATTTTTGCAAATAGTATAAATTGATTAGATGTTTTCTAAAAAGAAGAGTACTACAAAACAATTTGTATTTTTGAATCTTAGATTTTTTTTAAAAAAAGTGTTTGATTTTAAGGTAATAAGAATTATAAAAGAATTGTTAATTGATTGTTTAAATTTAAATAATATTTTGGTTTGATCATGAAGAACTAACATAAATGAATTTAATTAAATTAAAATTAAAATAAAACAGAGTAAAAGACATAAATAGAATTTATTTTTATTTATTTTAATGACAAATACTTGATAGATTGTTGAAATTAAGAGAACTATTAGTGCTTTCAACTTTAGTATAATAAGTTATTAAATTGTCTAAAATTTGTAAACTGTAACATGAATTTCGCTACTAATGGAAGAGGTAAATAGACCCAAACAAAATATGATAAGATTTATAGCAAAATTCGTATAATTTACTACAACCTACACAATCTAAGAATCTAACATAGTGTTTGGATTCGTTTTCAGAGTGTTTTGTTGTGTTTTGTGGAGATAGAGCGAGAAAAAAAAGATAAATAAGTATGTGTTAGAGATAGTGTGTATGTTTGGATCTTTTTTTTTAGATAATTTAAAATAAGTATTGTATGTTTAATGTTGTATTTTAGGAGATAAAAATCATTGTTCATTGTCAATTTATTGTCAAATCATGTCTCTTTTATATATATTTATGTATATGTGTGTGTGTATATATATGTATGTATTTATATTAAAACAGTTAAAAACACCTAGATAAGGTGTTTTTGTAGGATGACAAACATTGAATATGTTTTGACTTGTTTCGAAAATAAATTTAAAATTAAAACTAACATAATGTATTTTTCTTAGAATTTTTCATAGAAAATTCAAAGTTAAAACTGTATTTCTCAATAATTGCATCAAAATAATTACTTAGTAATACGAAAAGAAACAATGTTCAAGAGAAGGAAATTGAAAAATAGAATCAAACAAATTTAAAATATTGCAGGTAAACTATAATTCATTAAGGATATTTCTAAAAAATCTTAATAAATTGCAAGTATTATACACCATATCATAATTATTATGTTAACACTTAGCAATTATTACTAATGATATTTTTTAAAATAATTCAAATTATATAACATGTTTATAATATTTATAACTATCTTTTAAAAAATTAATAAAAATTAAGATAGATGTTGATTGTCCACGCGTACGAGGGTGCGCCTAAAAAAATGGATACATTCCCTATTATAAAAGAAATCAAAAATAAAATATTAATTAATTCACTTACTTTTGATTGGTTCAAAATTTCAATTAAAGTTGATAAAGTAAATACATCAAATTGATAAAAAAAAAAAAAATGATTCAATATCTTTGAGAGACAATAAAAATAGTAAACAATGAATAAGAAAAATAAAATTGAAACTCAGACGGCATGTAGTGGGTAGATAAATAAATTGCATAAAAAAGACTCAATAAATTCATGAAACCAAACTAGAGACTGTCTCCTGCCAATAAAATCGAACAAGCAAATGAACAACTAAACTATGTGTACATACCAACTTATTTAGTTATAATTTTATTTAACTTTTGAATATTTATTGAACATAAAGCTTTTACAATAATTTTAAAAGTTCAAATTCATTAAACTTAATGAATAATATCTTTTCATTTATACAGTATTTATTAGATTTCAAAATAATATTTATTAATTTATGAAATATTTTATATTTTTTATTAATTAAACTTTCTTAATAATATAAATATTTTGTCAAGGTAATAAGTATTACGTGCAACGCACGTTGTTTCTACTAGTTAAATAAAAATATTAAAAAATAAAATATTGATTAATAAAAAATCACAAAGTAACTTAAAAGCAAATCTTCAAAACAAACATAAGCTTTTAATATTTTATAGACATAAATAAAATTTTATGATAATATATACAATTAACAAATTTGATCAAATTAATTAGGAATTTATCATTGCTAAATATTTTATAAGCTCCATTTTTATTTTATCAAAACACTTCATAAAATTATTTTGAAAATAAGATCTAGCATCCTGTAAGGTTTAAAAACATCTTTATTATAAGATCTTTTAAAATAAACTCACCAAACACCCTCTAAGTATATAACTTTTTGGATATTCACATTTGCTATCTTTGGCGAATACATGGTTGATTATGAATCGGAATCAAGACTCATTTCCAAGATCACAACGGGCAACAGTATACAACTCGAACCGGATCAAAGTTTTGAGGCTACAAAGTTGAAATAATAAGAGTTGGCCACCCTCCATATTACAGCCCAGATGTGGTTTTGTCCCAAGACCAGACTTCAGAAAACATGTAGTTGGAAATATCGTTACTCGTAGCAATACATACCTGCTTATCAACAGTGCAGTTCCAGCTTCTCTTGGTTGTATTCATCATCATTCCATTAGGATTCTAATGAATAACTAATAAACTACATGCAACGATCGTGTAATAATTCTACGTATGATAAACTCGTATCGACTTACACAAATAAAGAGATTTCTAGTAGGATTTGAACCCAAAAACTTCAGACCAAGATCGAAAATCTCCGTGTGTTAGCTTAGAAGCTCAGGCTTATAAGCTTCATAGGCAAAGACCAATTATCAGTTAAAGATCAAGTCAGAATGCACATAACCCAATTCATGTTATATACAATAAAGAATCAATATGTATCAAGGAAACAGATCACTAAGCTAAGATTCCACTATGCAGGAAGCATAATATATAGCGTTTGCATACATACAGTTTTTGCTGTAGGTGAAGTCCAGAGGCCGTGATCCGATTGAAGCCATCAAGTCTTTCTCCTTAAGGTGGTGTCATTTTCAAGGTTCAAATGGAATTGTGTGTGGCCAGAACCCCCAAAAGTCGAGCTCATTCTGTAAAGACTAGATTCTGTCGACGTTTAATGCAAACGAAGCTCTGATAGAACACTGAATTCTTCCTGTTAACAGTCAAAACTACTTTTCTTAGGAACAAGAAACGAAAATTATTTTCTGTATGCACAAAACATGGGAAAATTAGTTGGAAAAAGATTTGTTACACTTAAATGGTTTGGCCATAGACCCCATATAACTTCATAATTAGAGGTCCAAGAGGTACCACGCTCATTTAGCAACATGACATCAACATTGATGGAACTAGAGGTATTTTTCATAATTCTACTGGGGCATAATAGACAAATTAATTTTACAAAATTCCTACTATAATTGTATGCAACCCACCACTATCTAATACTATCCAACTCCTATAAATACACACTCAATCATTTCCTAAAGCAATCAGACTCTCTTGATTTGGCAAAACACAAGTTTTGCATCCTTGAAAGTGGAGTAGAGAGAATCTGTTCAAGAATCTCTGCTCTGGACTAGGAGAAGATTAGCTTGGAGTCGGACATGCGGGAGCCACATTCAAATTTGTGATGACTTAAGCAACATGCCTAGAATCGATAAATACCACATCAAACATTGACATTCTTCAAAATGCTTTTCAGTTGTGGTCCTTTACCTTTTGTCTTCTCTAATCAGTTCGTCTTTCTCTACTTTATACGACAATTACATTTCAATTTAAGTAATAATGCTTTTTTTTTTTCTACATTTTAATAATGCTTGTATCTTTTTGTATATGGATATAGGAGGTTAATAATTATAATGTTCTTAAATAGACGAAAAATTATTTTCTCTACAAGCTTCAACTATTACGTTCTACAAGTGCTACATGCGCTAAAAAATGTAGAGTTTAGTGACTAAAATATATATTGCATATGGTCAATATTGGAAACGCAGGAGGAAGAAAAGATGATCATAAAAAGAATCTTAAATGAAAGTATTACTTGATATTTACTATTTCAATGGTACATGCAAAGTGCGATTTGGTTTACCTGGAAGCCTCTGGTGCAGTTTATGTATAGTCAACTACTTGGAGCTCACTGTATCCATCTCTTTTACTTCTGATTGCCCTTGCTCTGCCTTCTCTTATTTCTAGAACCTGGTGAAAATAGACCAGACCAGTTATCACAAGAATCAATATTTTTAGCTATTCCTAATAGACTACAAAGTATTAGGTGTGATGCACGTGTAGTGACATGTATTAGGAAGTAAATATGTAACTTATTTACTTAGAAAAAATAATTGACATGAAAGTAAAAAAACGATAAGATCAGTATTTTTCCATTTGAAACTTTATGATGCTTATCTTTAATATGTTTTTCTATTACTTAGTATTTTTTAGGTTAATATTTTACATATTATTCATATGCAGTTCGTGTAGAATTTATTGTAAAACATATTACACGTGCCCTAGTAAATTATAAATGCTTCTCTTCAATATCTTTTTTTATTACTTGAAGTCAATCACTATATTTATCCGTGCTAGTAACTTAAAATTTCCTTGAGACATTTCAAATCTCTTCTAATAAATTAATCTCATTGAATTATAATCATCATTGTTTCTTTTGTTTGAGATGACAACGTTGTTCATTCCAAACTCGATCTGTGTAGTTTAGAGGAATTAGGATTACCAAATAAATTCCTTCTCTATTAGCACTTATTTTCTTCATAACTAATTCTTTTTCAATAATAAAAAGTATAGTGAAGTAATGTTACAAATGTCTTTTCATAATAGCAACACTTGTGATTTTATACTTCTATATATAGTATAAATATAGATATAGATTATCCATTGTTGAAGCTTGAAAAGATGTCTTTGATTAACCCAGTGATCTTTCGTAAATGTAAAAGCACAAAAGATTGACCAAAGTAGACTTACAAATGAAATAAGCAGGTAACCAGCAGTTTCCATGGCTAAATAAATCTTCCACAACAAATTATTTACTCAATAACATTAAGGGATAACTGCATTTACACATCTATGGTTTGTTTACATAAACCACCCCTGTCTTTTGCATAATTACATAAACTACCCGACAAAAAAAAATAAGGGTAGTTTGTATAATGATGCTAAAGTTTTTAGGGGTTTGTGAGTAATTTTTCAAAAAAGTAAGAGGTGGTTTGTGTAAGTGATATTGGCATTTTGGTGGGTGCATGTGTAATTATTTAAAAGATAGGGTTGGTTTGTGCAAATAGAGCATAGGTCAAGGGGTGTAAAAATGTAATTATCCTAACATTAAAAACAACCCTGCCTGCAGCAGAGTGAGGAGTGAGGAAACGACTTCCTATTCATCTTCATTTATGTGCATTAGTGTGTCTTATTCTTCATTAGTTAAATTTTCTTCTTTCTGGGATACACGACGGGCAATAGCCTTATAAGGTATGTAGACATTGAGTTTTGGACATGCAGATGGTGATCCGACGACATTCAAAATCGTACTGCTGTTAAAAGCTGTGAAATTGAGTGAAACAGTGATCTACCTCGGGTCTTGAATCAAGAACTCCTCTAGACATCCCCACGTCAATGCGCCAAATCCTACAGTTGAACTCACTGCAGCATAACCAAACGCACAAGGCTCAAATACAGAAGGAGAAATGCGCAAGTATAAAAAGAGAAACGGTAGGATCATTACATTAACCGATAATCCTAGATATTGCCATTCAGGGTGCACAAGTTAAATTTTTAAGTTTACAGTTGTCAAGAATATAAATCATAGAGCAACTAAAAGTTTAATCTTAAATTGTTTCTAAGAGCTATTTTTCACCTAAAAGTTTTAAAGATGACATGGTAAAGTATCACCATGCATATAGTAGGGCGAATTAGTAGCAGCACAAGATTTGCATATTATATGGTACTGATAAGGAAGCTCAATTGAGAATATATTGATTAAGAGTAATTAATTTTAGTCGACTCTTAATTTAATTAAGAGTAATTAAATTGCATAAACACCCACCGGATAGAGATTAGTCATTTCCATGAAAAACTAAAGTTGTAGAAACTTAGTGGACATTTAGTTGTTAAACCGTTTTTACTTCTTCCCTGTTTAAGATTACAAACATTAAGAAAATCAGGAATCACATATTTTAGTTTCTTTGCATCTAGTTAATCGTTACTTGTCCTTATCTTACACAGAAAAATTTCATGAGATGATCAGACAAGAGGGCTGATTCAGGTCAAATTGTGTACATAGTGATACGAGTTTGCATGAATAAAGGGTCAAAACGTGGTCAAGTTTGTACCAATTTACTCCTGCAGCTTGCGGAGTATGTCCGACCACCATTCCCTTGGCACCCAATGCTTGAAGTGTCTCTTGAAGAATAGATTGGATCTGATAACAAGCAAAGTTCAGGATTCTTAACTGTTTCAAATTCAAAACAAGAACACAGATAGCCATGTTTCAAAAGCCGATAGAATAATTAGCAAAGTGAACAAAAAAAGTCCGCCATATAAAGTGTGGAGGGCAACATATTACTCAGGGAAGTATCGTTTAAACTAACGGAATCATTTGATCAACCAAAGTTAGGAACAAAAGTCTATGAGTCCAAGCAAAATGTTAAATGAGTTCAAATTAAGAGGACTATGAGAAGTATCTGACTTGAATATGTAACCTATTGTTGTGTGTTCGATTTAATGTGCTTAGCCTATTGTTGAGGGATCAATCAAATGGCCTGAAAGATACAGAGCAACCCTTCTACTTGAGGACATATATCTACCAAACCCGACACAGGTACTCAAAAAAGATGCAAAGTGTTGAGTTTCCGCCCACAAAAGTCGACTTTGGCCATCAGGCCACAAATAGCATAGCAATATCAACTACATGACCAATATAAGAAACTACCTGATTGATCTGATAATCTTGCAGATCCTCTGTGTCTCTCGAGTATAAACGACTCCAAACTACACTGTTATACCCCTTGGTGGCAATAAAAGGGAGTTCTGGATAATCATCTTCCATGCTAAGGCCTTTCATCCAATAAGATACTTCTCTATTTATCCTCTCTATGCCATATTCAACTGCAGCAGAGCAAATGATCTGGTAGTTTATTACTGAAATTAACTATTAACATCACAGAGATTAGGAGTAAAATAATTACCATGATGTGGAAGAAGACCACCATGACAGAATATCCACTCATTAACTTTGAGAACAACTGAATGGCGTGCCAATTCAGATGCCAATGGACCTCCTGGTCTTAGGAGAATTGATCTAGCAATGATCCCTTTCTGTCGCTGTCCTAATAGTCATAACTAAATCAGAAAGAAAATACATCTCGTAACCTTGAAAAATGGACAATTTCTAGTTTCTCGTGCATAAATGCATTACAAAAATATGAAACATTTACTGATTCAAAAGTCGTTATGCCACATTATTTCTGTACTTACAGTTGATGCTAAGTAGGTTATGGTTTACAGTATAACATACCTTCACCACGTTCCAGGGATCCCAATGATTTTGTACCAGCTTACGCTCTTCTTTCGATCTTTCAGATACACCAACCCAACCAATAAATGCTTCTTCCCAGTTATGGTTACAGATTTCCAAGTGTTCCAGGAAGTCAGCACACTCATCGAAGGCACCCGGATCAACATATCTAAAATCTCCTTCCACATTCATGGTTTCATGATTTCCATTAACCTAGAATTATGAGAAAGAAAGGTAAGTGATTCATTGTATTCATGGAACTCCTGAAAATTTGGAGTCATGCTCTTAAACACAGCATGGTGAGTAACCTGGTTGAAGTTACTGATCTTAGGAAATCTTAAACAGTCGAAGGAGAATATTAGGAATTGATTTTTGCAATCCGTTTGCTATTTGAAATAACAGCTGGTCCAGATTAAACATGCATGAAGAGAGCAGAAAACCGACCTGGAAAACTGCACCTCCATTTGCTTTTGCCTGGATATCTAATGACTTCAACAAGGATAAAATTGCAATTTCATTCTCACCCCTGTCAAGTATATCTCCAAGTTGAACTAACACCTGATCAAGAATATAAAGTTTCAGTAATAAGGTTCACTGTGTTCCTCAACAGCCATCTAAGTTTGGAGTAGCATCCAGACAGAGAAAACTGGTATTATCATTTTCCTCCAGAATGGGGGTGCCTAAGCTTTTTGAGTAGTAATAAAAATGCATACCGTTTGTCCACCAACCCATAAGTCCCGGCCATCAGTACTCAAGACACCAGCCATCTGAAGAGCACATCTAGCTTTATCAAGATCTCCATGCAAATCCCCAACTAATAGCCATTAAAATTTATAACAGAATAAGTAGCACGATAAACATTAGGATAGATGATAATTTTGTTCATTAGCTACTAGTCATTCAGTAAAATGGTTTCCCAGCAGAACTTAAGTTAGTAGTCCGTTATTCGTTAAGCACAAACATTTTGGTCCTCATTGCATCTCATTGCTCATCAATTAGAACAAAGAATATCTTTAGTCCGTAAGAGTGACAATGAATCATCTAAGTTTGATTTCAATCGTTATACTAAAGATGGAATCAAACTGTGCAAATCATTATTTGGGCGTCAATTGGATTCCGTAAGATCCATATGATAGTTTATCACCACTTTGAAGCTTTAATATCAGCAGTTGTTTTAGAAAATAATAGCAAACAGGGTCTTCAAATCATCATGCAAAAGGATCAAGCATTTTGTGCTTGTGTCTCTTAAACACAACATTTATAAGATAAATTTAACAATTTCCAAATAACATCGGTCTATATAGTTTTCTAAATCCACCTCCAATTAGATATACCAGTGCGTTATTATAATTAACCTCACTGACTAGCATCAGAGAGATTAACTAGTTTCATACAAATTTGCAAGAAAGCTGCTTTTACACAACTTCCAGCCGGAGACAAAACAAAAACACATATAGGCGGTCTCTGATCGACAGCATGAGTTCAAGTAACTGCTGAGTTCAGTATACTTCCACTCATTGGCATACCCCTCCAACACTTTCCAAAGTTCCAGCTATAGGATTTTAAGCCATAATTTGCACCAGAACATATTGAAAGACAGAGCACCAGTAACACTGCTTCTTCACACAGTGGAGCGAGTTAATACTGGACCCAAGAGGCATGCAGTGTTATAAAAGCTATAGCCCACCCAAAAAATCAAAATTTCAAGACTATGATTAGGCAAACTGTATTCACATTTCGGAAACAACACATGTATGGTTAATGCAAGAATTAAGCAAAAGGGCAGACAATCATAAAACCCATTGAAACATTCTATATATAGATACACAGACAAGAAACTAATCAAAGCTATCATAGACTTAAGAAATTCACATAAACTGCTTATTAACCAAGAAATGGGCACCCGTACTTGCGACTATTCGGCATCCGGGGGCAGTGACAAAAGTGGGCGGATCGCCATGCACCACGATTGGCTTTAAGCTTTCTCCTGGGTTCTCAGTGCTGGCTCTTTTGCTGAGGCTGTGTGCAGTTGAAGCCGTAGAGGCACAGCAACATATGGCATCAAAAGTTTTGTGCTGGCGAGAGGACAAATATAGTGTTCGCAGAGGCAACGAACAGCCGAGAGGGACGGAAGCCATCAATCTGGTTTGTGCTTCACTCCATGGCTCTCCAGTCTCCAATTTCTCAATTTCTATTTGCGTGGAATTGCTTTGGATTCAAAAAAGAGAGCATCCACATGTTCGGCCACGGGTCTCCCTTTGAAGCATGAGGAAATTTTTCCACCACTTATTTGTTGGTATACTTTGTTCGACTATTAGTTTACTATTTGGCCTTATCTTTATGAAAGTTTTCAACTTTTAATTGATTAGCCGTGACACACTATTTATATATATATATATATAATTAAATTTTATTTTTTAAATATATTATATATAGATATAAAGTATACAAACTAATATATCATATTCTAAAAAAATAAATGACAAATAATAAAAATATTATCTATATAAAAAAATTGGTATCGCAATGTCACAAACCATCTTTTATTATGAAAAGTTTATATTTGTTTAAGTATATAAACGGGAAGAAGAATTTAAGTAGAGATGGTTGAAAATACAAAATAGATATTTTTGATTATTTGAAAAACTAATATTATGATATAAATAATCGTTATTTATAAGTAGAAATGGAGTTTTCTTTTTATTAGCATAGATAGACAATTAACCAAACATTTGTGGGAGAAAAGTAAAATTATATACACTATCCCAAGTTAACTGCAACAGTAGTCCAATAGTATATGGTATTTTAAAAAATAGTCGCATACATTTTATAACAGTCAATTTTAATCTTGTAATTCAACGTTGATATGCAAAAAAAAAAGTCACACTATTACACTTTTAATAGGTAAAATTACATTTTAGTTCCACTCGATCGTTCTCACTTTTGGTCTTTTGCTTTACGAGGTTGACAACTTGTAATTCTAAAATTTCAACATTATTAGTCCTTCACCATTAAATTTAAGGGCAAAAGGTCATATGGCGTTAGTCAACAGCTATTAACTTGACAAATAAATGCCCAATTTTCATTTCAACCCCCTATATTTTTCAAAAAAGGCTAAAACCCTCCACGTGTTATAAAATATGCTAAAAACCTCAAGTGTATTGCAAAAATTCATTTTGAACTCAATTTGACTAAAATACTTTTTTTGATTGTGTAAATCACCCTCCTTTGTTTCTTGTAATTTGATTTGTTTTTTGTATTTTTCTCCCTCCTAAGAAATAAATAATTATTCTATTAAATATATTATTTAAATATTAAATACTAAAAAATTATATTAATTTTTTAAAAATAAAATTAGCAACATATAAAAGATTAATATACTAAAGTTTGTCCGAAGTTAGATATCTATATGAATATAAATATTAATCAACTATAATAATTTTATATTATTATTTATTTAAATATATTTAAGGGTAAATTACTACCACCGCTCTTGAGATTTGTCATAATTACGAATACCCCCGATGTTTGATGAAATTATGTAATCTTTGGATGGATGTATGAAATTGTCAACTTTGCCATTTCAGTATTTTTTATTTTTTTAAAAATTTAAAAACTTGTAAAAAATCAAATGGGGTGGATGAAAAAAATTTAAAAATTATAAAAAATTATCCATTCAGTTCACAAAAAAAAAAATATTTTTTAAAAAAATAAATAAAATTATAATTTTTAATCTACAGTTGTATTTTGGTTAGCTCACTACAAAAAATGGATAAAAACCTAACGGATTGAGTTAATTGTTAGACAACTTAAAATCAGAGGGATATTGATAATTTTTCAAACAATGAGGGGGTACTCGTAATTATGCCAAACCTCATGGGAGGTGGTTGTAATTTATCCTATAATTAAATAAATTATATTAACTATTATAAATAATATTTAAACTTAAATTACTATTATAAATATTTTAAATAAAAAATTTAACATTTACTTTTATTTATTTTTAAGTTTCAAATTTCTTAATTCTTTTAAAACTTCAAATTTATAAGTTGTAGAAAAATAAAATTATTATTAAAACATAATTTTGTAAAATTACCCCCTACCTTCCATCCCCACAACCAGACCTCCTTCCTTGCCAGGCAACGCCTAAGTATGGGCAATCACGGCGGAGGGAAGTGGGGTGTGGGAAGGGGTCTAGTGGTGGGGTAGGTCGGTATAGGTTGATTTTAGTACAATTTTTTTTTTATAATGTATAATTTTCTAAATTTTAAAAAAATTAAAAAATTAATTTAAAATTTAAAAATAATTAAAAGAAAGTATTAATTTTTTTATTTTAAATAGTGATAATTTAATTTTATATATTATTTGTATTAGATAATATAATTTATTTAAGTATATGTTCTTTTTATTAGGGGGAAGAAAAATACAAAAGAAAATCACAAAATAATATATATATATATATATATATATATATATATATATAAAGGAGGGTGATTTTTATATAATGAAAAATATATTTTAGTCGAATTAAGTTCAAAAAAGAGTTTTTCAAATATGGGAGGTTATTAGTCTATTTTTAAAATACAACGGGGGTTTTAGCCTTCTTTTTTTTTTAAATATAAGAGAGTAAATAAAATTTGGTCATTTATTTGTCAAGTCAACAGTTGTTGACTAACGACACATGACCCTTTAACGTTACATTTAACGGTGCGGGACAATAGTATTGAAATTTTAAGATTTTGGGTCTAAAAGTGTCAAGACCCAAAGTGAGAATGACCCTATATATTCAATGGGACCAAAAGTGCAATTTTGCCTTCTTAACATAATGCACATGGTCATTAATCTATAACTAGTTAAATATTGGTCCCATCATTATATTACAATTTTGGTACCATACTATTGTGTGTGTTGCTATATATATGGACCCATTCTTAGTAAAATAGTAAATAATAGTCTGGTAACTTTAGGGACATGTGCAAACACGCTGTTGAATTTTCCGACATATTTTCTATCCCTGTGACTATAGTCTACTCTATTTGATATGAGTACTTTCTATATGTAAAAGCTAATGATTCTGAATTTGTTGTCTTTTCCTCACAAGAAAAGATTTTCCTATATTATAGGTTTAATCCAAAAACTTATAAATGAAAGTAATATCTTCTTGTTGCACCTACATCTCTGACTGACAACTTGAGAACCTTTTCCCACAAGCAGTTGTCATAAATTATTTATGTAAAACAATCAAAGATGTTAGCCAAGATAAAATATAAAAGGGAGCATGACTCTACTTTATCACAAGTACATGCATTTTGGAGAAAAGTATAGCATCCAGAAAATATCTAATGTATGGCTCAAAACAAAATCTCCTTTTCAAGGCTGAATAGTACAAGTTATTTCACAGTAATTTATTGTTAAGCCCTGCCATCATCTCACATAGTAAACATTATTTCTTTTATTAGTTGATGCTTATTAATGAGAAGCATAGCATCAACCAGTTATAGATAAAAGCAATCCTATGGAGAAGCAAGAAGAACAGACTTATGAAGTGATGTTTATTTGCAATATCATAAGATAATTCAGGGACTTGTTAAACCGTACAAAGTCATGTTGAGGGCTCAACAGGAATCTGACAGAGTTTCTCCAGAGTGATTTGGCAGAGAATGAATTGCAAGAAAACGAAGAATCATGAACGATCGGAAAAATGGGAGAAGAGAAAGTAAAAAATTCATGTAGGCAAAAAGTCACTTGTTTAAAAAAGACTTTTTGTAGAAGTGGGAGTAAGGTTGATTACTCAGGGATTGGTTTCAAGTTGATTTCTTCAAAAAACAAAAAAAGAAGAAGTAAAAATAGGGGTGTTTTGAATGTGATGAGTGAAAATACATGATTAAATTAAAGAGAAAACAAAGTAAAAAAAAAGGATGAACAAATATGAGAGAAGGATTTTTCAGTTAAAATCGGGTTAATGCTTGATTTTGTTAGTTAATCCTTGATGCAAATATAACAGTCATTGAAACAAATAAATTAGTTATGGTCATTGGTACAACCTTATCTTTCTTAACTTTTTCGTCAGCCAAGGAACGTCCGTTTGCTAATTCTCTAATCAATGAACAACCCTAGGGATACTACAAAAAAATAGTGCCATAACAACGAAAATTTGCCACGAATTTTGCATAAAATCTGTGGCAATACGGCATTGCCACGGAAATTTATCTGTTGCTATAAGTACTAATGCTATAGTTGCAGCGAATTTTTTTCGTCCGTGGCAAATTTTGCAATGAACAATCGCGCGTGACAAATATCCATTGCAAATAGTGTTGTTAAACTTTGACTTTTTAACGAATTTTGCAGTGATTTTTGCCATGCAACGGATCTTGCCAAAATTTTGTAGTGATTTTGTTATAATAGCTCCGTTGCAAAATTTGCGGCAATTTCTTATTTCATTGCAACGACATTATTCAATGAAATATGCAACGGCAGCTGTTGCAAATTATACAACGACATTTGCAATGAACTTCAATCCGTTGCAAATATTTATTATAATTTTCATCTATAATATTTTTTCTTTCAAATTTTTAATACACAATTTTTTTAAATTAAAATTAAATTTAATTTAATTAACAAGTTATAAAATTCAAACATAAAAATAAAATATAGAAAGATAACTTAATACATGTCAAAATACATACACAACACATAAATTTAAAGTCTCATGTTCGCTACACAAAATATGTCAATACATGTCAACATATTTAATATTCAATGTTGGAAGTCATCATCATTTTCACAATTATCTAAAGGTGGTTGGCCGGATGGTGGATTATTGCCGCTGGAGCCATCTTCTGATTCATTTACATCTTCCATCGCCGTACCAAATTTATTGGCAAATTGCATCTTTAGCATTTGCATCTCTTTTTGCGTGTGCTTGATTTCTCGACACATTGTCTTGTTTTCAAGAAGCAATTTTTGCACCAACTCTGATTCACCTTGTTTCGAAATTGGATTGACAGTGTTAGTGGTAGTCGAGGTATGAGAAGTGGATAACCTCGCCTCTGAGCCGATACCCCAAATTATGTCTTTCTTTACTCCTCCAATGGCTTCCAACCACAACTGTTGATCATTAATTGATGTGCTCGATGATGTCTCGAGCAAATGTTGAGAAGTAATGTCATCATTCAACTTCTGAAATTTTTCCTATACAATTATAGACAAGTATAATTAGCAAATAATTGGAAGATAATTTAAACTATTTACTTTGATTTCATTTAAAATAATAAAAACTTACCAATTCCTCAACTCTAGGCCCCACTTCTCTAATTGCTCAATTAGTGAAGGTGGGCGACAAGCAATCCCTCCTAATAAAAAGCAAAAAAAAAATTAAATTTAAATAAAAAAATCTACTATAATCTAAAAAATAAAAATAAAAATACTTATATCTTACCAACTTCCGTTTATGTTTTGAAATAAGAAGCAGAACCACCCGATAGATGGTAGAAGCAGATGCAACATTTTTTTGGCGATTTATCTTGTTAATTTTGTGAGATATTTTGAAATTTCTCACTAGCCTACGCACTTTGCAACCCTTTCCAAACTTCATTGGATATCCAATTAGCTTTCTTATTTCCTCTCCTACATCGCCCATTGCCTCCCTAATCCATTTTCCAACTCTAAAATTAGAATTGTTACGAATTTGAGATGCATCAATTGGATTCCATGTGTAGTGTCCCCACAAGATACAATACATCAACATGATAACATAACAAAAATTTAAATTGATAAAAAGATAAACTAAAAAATAAAAATAAAATCTTACACTAAATTTTCAAAACAAAAAAATCTTTAGTCTCTTGTGGAATATCTTTGAAGCAAGGCCACGACCCTAAATAGTAGCTTGTAATAATGGGCTTAATGATAGTCATGACATCTGAATCCCTACAAAATAACAAATAATTAATTATTATAACCAATACAATACAATAATTATAAAAAACTTATAAACAATTCAAAATTTAAATTATCTTACAAGATAAACTTCAGTGTAATGAATTTGATGGAGTAGTTACCGAAGGGACATTATTGGATGCAGCTTCAGGTATGGATGTGGATGGTGGTGGCGGTGCTGCTAATGAGGATACTGCCGGTAATGGTGATGGTGATGGTGATGGAGCTAAAAGCGTATTTCCTATTCCAACATGAGAAGTGGGTAGAGTAGAGATGAGGAGAGTGTATCTCGAACCATAGGAGAAAGTGGAATAGGTGGTGAAGTTGATGATGGTGCAACCCTATGACCCCTACCTCCCTTAGATCCTCCACGTACCATATCTACATGAACATAGTAAATTGATTAGTTAGATTAGTTTCATTGAAACTTTTAAATTGATAGTTAACTAAGTTAAATTAATTTAGTTAGAGCTTTTAAGTTGGTATGTAACTTAGTTAAAGTAGTTTATTTCAAAATTTTAAATTAATAGGTAACTTAACCAAATTAGTTTAGTTGTAACTTTAAAGTTCATTGTTAGATTAGTTTCATTGAAGCTTTTAAATTGATAGTTAACTAAGTTAAATTAATTTAGTTAAAGCTTTTAAGTTGGTATGTAGCTTAGCTAATTAAAGTAGTTTAGTTGAAACTTAATTCATAGTTAGTTTAGTTACATTATTTTAATTAAAGCTTTTAAGTTGATTTAATTCATAGCTTTTAGTTAATAGTTCATAAATTTTAAGTTGTTAGTTCATTCACTTCATCAACACATTCATCTCATTCACCTCATCAACAAATTCAATCCATTCACCTCATCAACACAATCATCCCATTTAATATAAACCAAACACATTTAATATACCAAAAATATATTAAATATACATATATATTCAAACAATATATTAATAAACCCAAATTATCACAACCACATAAACCCAATATATCACAACTATTTTTAAAAAATAAAACAACATAGACCATCTTTAACAACATTAATACATCAAAATAAACTATTTTTAACATTTATAATAACTCAACATCTCCAATAATAGTGTACCCAAATAAACTACTTTTAATACAACAACATACCAAAATATGTGTGTATGTTTATATTCAAATATGGTAAGAGAAAAGAAAACATTACAAATATGATTAATAATCCATTTATAAAAAATATAACAAAAAGAAAATACCCAAAATAACAAAAAAGGAAAACCAAATCAAACCAAAGGACGGTCGCGGTGGCGGACGGACGGCAGACAGATGCGGCTGGATGGCGGGGCTGGACAGCTGGACGCAGGCTAGACTCTGGTGCCGTGGTTGTGTGTTGGTCTCCAACGGCAACATGGCTATGGGCGACGGCGCTGAAAACAAGACCGAGAAGAGGGGGGAGAGAAGAAGAGAGAAAAAGAATGAGAAAAGAGAAGAGGGTTTGGTTGCAGAGGGGGGAAAATGAGGGGAAAGAGGATGAAAAAAATGAGGGGGAAAATTAGAGGAAAATTAAAAATTAATAAAGATTAAGAATTAAAGAAAATGTGATGTTAAATTTTTGTTAATTAAATTAAAGAATTTATTTCTTATTTATGGATTTTATTTTAAAGAATTTATATATATAAAAATTGAATTTATCTCTTATTTATATATTTTTTAAAAGAATTTGTAACTATATTACTTTATTTATTTTTTATATTTTCCTAAAGTATATCTAAAAGAGGAGCATTATAACAAAAATATATTATGCTCAATAAATAATTCATATCTCCAAAAATTAAATGAAACACATTATGTTCAATCAATCATCATCATCATCATCATTTTCATCTTGTCCAAGTGCTTCATCATCTTCATCATGTCCAAGTGCTTCATCATCATCATCATCATCATCATTCGTTTCATAGTCTTAAGAACAATCATCTTCTTCTTCATCAATATTGTTAGCAATATTGTTTATATCATGTAGAGGTTGAATTTCATTTCTGTAGTAATTATTGGAATAGATTCTACCTCATCCTCTTGAAATATTGTCTCAGTCCATCTTAACTCAATAATTCGTCTAGCTTTTGTTCTACATACAGCCATCCAACCAATTTTATCTTTTCTTAAACTCGGATATTGAGTGTAATACACTTGGATGTTTCTTGTGCTAGATAAACGACTCATTTTTTTGGTATAAACATTTCTGGTGAACATCAACCAAGTGTTACTTCGGGTGAATCTTCACTTCTTTAATAGGATCAACCCACATACACTTGAATAAGACAACATGCATAGTCTGATGCTCAAATTCATATTCAAATTGTATTACCTCCTCTAGCCATCCAAAAAAATCAGTATTAGAGTTCGAGTAACTTGAGCT
Organism: Sesamum angolense; assembly: GCA_034509725.1. Classification (NCBI taxonomy): domain Eukaryota; kingdom Viridiplantae; phylum Streptophyta; class Magnoliopsida; order Lamiales; family Pedaliaceae; genus Sesamum; species Sesamum angolense. The sequence goes on from JACGWL010000613.1 coordinate 21,734, forward strand.
TCTCACACAAACGCCACTATTCATAGTAGACTTTTCTTCTCCATGGTTAAAGTGTGGAAATTGTATCCATTGACGAAATAGGCTGGTCATGTAAGTACTCGCTATGATGGACCCCATGCAAGCATCTTAGAATCGGATCAGTAACTCGATTATTGGGATCGGTAACCTATTACATTAAAAACAATGGTAAAGATATATAAAAATTTCAATTATCTTACTTTTATAAGATAGATAAAGATAACTTACATAGTTTTGAACCATGAAAGAAATTGCATTGCAACTACGCTATCAATGTCAACTGTATCAGCATCGTACTGCTCATATAAATCTTGCAAAAAAGCCCTACAATAGTATTGAATATCTTTTAATTTATGATTTAAAAATTAATTTAATTAATAAACAAAATAAATACTTACTCATAATATGGATGCACTTCTGGACAATTGGCTACTATATAAGTGTCAGCAACATGTATTTCTTCACCAATTATATACTACATTTTTGAAGCACCGTGGGGACGATCGGGGTGACTGAAAATATACATATGTTGTATTTTCTTATTATTTAAAACATCGCCATTCCTCCCAGGTCTATGCTTTTTGCAAATAACTCAGGTTCAAAATAATGAGTGGTTAATTTCGAGATTTCCTCAACAATGTAGGCTTTACAAATTGAAGCCTCTACCGCAGCTTTGTTCTTCACCTTTTTCAAGTTACAGAGGAACCTATTGCAAAGAAGAATTATTATGAGATAAACTAATTATATAAATATAATTACATAGATGTAAAAAAGAATAATACCTTTCAAATGGTTACATCCATCTATATTGTACCGGACCTCCTACTCAAGCCTCATACGGCAAGTGAACCAAGAGATGCTCCATTAAATAAAAAAATGCAGGAGGGAATATATTCTCTAAATTGCATACAATTATAGCTACACTCTCCTCCAATTCCTTCACTTTATTTATATCTAGTGTAGCAGAACTTATGGCTTGAAACAAGAAGCTTACTTCTGTCAATGCTTTCCAAACAAATTCTGGCAGCATTTCTCTAAATGTTGTCGGTATGATCCTCTCTATGAAGACGTGACAGTCATGACTATTCATCCCATGCAACTTTAATTCGTTTTAAATCAATGCATCTGCCAAATTAGAAGTATACCCATCTGAAAACCATAAAGCTTTAATCCACTCAAATATTTTTCTTTTCTGATCTCTATCCAATGTATACATTGCTTTATTCATGTTTCCCGGTCTATCTTCACTAACAGCAATTTCTGATCGGTCACAAATAATCTCGACATCTTTTCTTACATTCAAATTATCCATGGTCTTCCCCTTGATATTCATTAAGTATTGAGTATATTGTCAAACACATTTTTCTCTATGTGCATGACATCAATGTTATATCGAATTATGTTTGTGGCCCAATGGGAGATCCCAAAATATACTTCTTTTTGTCCACTTGTGCTCTGTTCCACAACCAGGAGGATAACTAACATGATCTTCAATAGCAGATTTAAAATAACGCACGGAATGCCATACTTCCTCCCCATTTGCTCTAGGCTGAGCTTCATTCTTCTCAACTCTGCATAAGTGCCGTCCTCATCATGAAAAATTCTTTTCTAGATGCATCATACGTCTGTGCACCTACTTGCCATAACTGTACCAACTCTCAATTAAAGACTGCAAGTATACATCAATAAGTCATTTGGGATTAGCAGGACCAGGAATAATTAACCACTAAAACATATACTCAGGTTTCATACACATCCCTAGAGGAAGGTTGTATGGTGTAATAATAACTGGCCAACAAGAATATGATTTTCCATATTGTCCATGGGAGGCAAAACCATTAGCACAAAGGTCAAGACGAACATTGCGGGGTTTTGTAGCAAAATCTGGATGTGTCTCATCGAAATGTTTTCAAGCCTCTCCATTAGAAGGATAACACACGACCCCATTCTCTGTCTCATGAGTGGTATGCCAACTCATGTGTGCAGCAATAGTATTGAAAGCATATAATCTTTGCAATTGGGGAGTTATCAGCAAATATCATAGTGTAGCATATGCAGATGTTTTACGACGAGGTTTTTGACCCTTTATAGGTTTATACCTTTCATGCCCGCTAAATTTGCAAAATTCCAAATGCTTGTAATCTTTCCAAAATAACATACAACCGGCTTACACGCATTAATTTTCTCAACAGGTAATCCCAATTCTCTTATTAACTTTTTCGTACTATAATAATCTTTTGATAATGTGTGATCCCGTGGTAGCAACTCCCCTATTAGTTGTGATATTTCATCATAACAACTTTGTGGAAGGTTGTATTCAGATTTGATGTTTACTATCATCGCCACCGCAGATAATTGAGAGTAATTCTTGCTCCCACTGTACAATAGCTGGTCTGCAGTGTTTACAACATAAAAAAAAAAAACTTCCTCCCCGATCGTTAGAACTCATACCAGTTTCGTTCTCATTTGACTGATGACTAACATGTACTGGAGGACAAATAGGACCAACTGCATCAATCACCATTCTCTGATCTCAATTTAATTGCTCATAGTTATCCCAATGTAATGTTATCTCACTTGTCAAGTTATTTTCCAACACTGAAAGCTCGTATTCTGGCTCACCATGAGATGTCCAATTGTAATAGTTTTCTATGAAACCTTTTCTAAGAAGGTGGTGTGTCACCTCTTCTGTGGATTTGTATTTACCATTCTTACATTTACTGCATGGACAACGAATTTTCTCTTTCCATAAAAAAAGATGTTGTATTTTGGCCCAATTTATAAACTCAATCACTTCCTCTTGAAATTCTTATCTAATACCAACATTAAGAGGTAGATTCTTCTCATACATCCACATTCTCAACTCTCTCAATATTTTTATTCTGAAACAACAAATAATATACATTCAATAATATAATGCATAGATAATAAGCTCAAAATTTAAAAATTAAAATGCCTTTATATATAGATCACACAAGCCAAATTTTGTTTACATACCTTGCAAGCTAGTTGAACCTCCAAACGTATGATTTGTTGTACCGACTTGATCATAAATACTTAAACCTCATATAGAAGACAAAAATTACAGTATAGAAAAGATATGAGAAGTAAGAAGAATATAAGAAAACGGATAATAGAACAAGAATGAAAAAAGGGTGTAAGTATCTTTTTTTTTTGAATTTTTGCCATGGAATTAGCCTCGGTTTTTGCCATGACTTTAAATTCCACGGCAACATCCATGGCAAACTTGCAACTTGTGAAATAATGCACTACAGTTGTGTTGTACGGATTTGCAACGGACTACGAATCCATTGCAAAGTCCGTGACAAATATAATATCTCTATATTAAATGTCACCAACCTTATCGTACGGATTGCAAGGGACGTCATGGTCGTTGCAAAATCCGTAGCAGTTGCAACTGTTTCAAAATAAATGTCCCCAACTACCTTGTACGGATTGCAATGAATTAAACGTCCGTTGTAAATATTATTGCAAATTTATCATTAAACATGTTTGTGGCACCATCCATGGCAACACTCAACTATTTCATTTACAACGGACCCCATACCAAGAAATTCGTGGCAAATATAATTGCTATGTTTTCTTAAAAAAATTTGTAACTTAAAGATTGTTGCAAAAGCGGTTAGCAACGGATATAATTTGCAAATCCGTGGCAAAATTAGCCACGGATATTAACTGCTATTAAAATCGTTGCAAAGAATAGCATCCGTGGCATGGCAAAGTTTGTCATGGATGTTGCCACGACTAGTAACGAAATTGGGTTATCCAAAGGTTGATCGATTTTTTGCAACGAACGTATGCAACGGTATGTCTGTTGCAATATTTCATTACTGTTTTTGCCACGAAAATTGCCACGAACAAATCGATTTTTGGGAATTCCATTGCAAAGTCGTGGCAAATTTGCCATGGAATTTCCTGCTGCAAAAAATCTGTTGCTATAGCACTGTTTTTTGTAGTGGAACATCCACAAGATTTAATCCATTAACAACTTTAAGAATTAGAAATGTCTGATTCTAACTAGTGAATTCATACGAGAATTCATTTAAGCTAGATCATGCATTCTCCATAACATAATAACTACTTTTGATACAATTAATCATGCTATGTTGCTACTAATTATCGAACCAAACAAACAATTATGGATTTGTGAGTTCAATTAGCTAGCAAACCTCTTGAATATGAATAATTGACCATATTATTTATAAATCAGATGTTTGTAATAAGAAAAGAGAATAACATTATACCTATTTTAACGAGAGTAGTAAGCATAAATTAGATCTCACAATATTTTAGGAATCAAGCAATCACCATAACTTTAACCGAAAAATAAGAAAATTAACCTAACATACTAATAGAAAAAACACACTAAGAAGTGGAATTCATTAGCAAATCGACAATGTATTACAACTAAAGAGAAGTCTAAGTAGTAAGATAGATAGAATAAAAGGATAAAACATTATTAACATTTGATGGTGCCAGGACCACCAAAATAGTAAGATAGTCCTCTTCCATTGATGATCATTTAGACAAACTAACATCCCTTGTCAAAAGATTTGTTGAAGGAAATTCCAACGAGTGAAGGCTTGTGGAATATGCAATTCCATAGGACATTCCACCAATTTGTGCCCTATGCTTCAAGAAGAAACCATCGAGCATGAGAACACTGTAGGAGGATTTCTTGGACCACCATACGATCCCCATTCCAACATGTACAACCCAATATGAATAGATTACCCCAGTCTTGGCTACGTTTCCCAACCTTAAACCTGGCTACCACCCCAATCCTACTCCAAACCGGTATGTTTTACCGAAGATATGATGAAGGCACTCATCACTAACACTCAACAAAGTTAATAGAATACTCAACAGTAAGTCCAACAAATTCAACAGAATACTCAGCAGCTCCAACAAAGCCTTCAACAATTCCAACAAAGTGCCCAAATGCGTATAGAATTTGGAGTTCCATTTGAGTCAACTAGCGTCATCTGCCAGTAGATTGAAATCCCAAGGTAAGTTACCTTTCCATTTATTGATAATTCGGAACAAGACGCTAGTGCTATTGTCCTATGCATTGGGAAAGAGCTGCAAACAATCAAAGATGAAAATAGCACTAAACGTGGGCACGTCCAGCAGGATGAAACAGAACAAAAGGTGGAAATTCCCTAAAAGCAAATCAACAAGTCCAAACCAACTGACAATGAGCATCACAAGGTGTTGGTGGCCAAACCTCCACTTTTGGAGAGATTTGTCGAAAAGAAGGAAGGGAAAGGAAACACTTCAAACTATTTCACAATAATGACAAATATTCCATTAATCGATGCAATTAAACGAATACGTCACTATGCAGAGTTTTGATGACATTGTGTACCAACAAATGCAAATTGAAAGACTTTCTTGATCTCTTGGTGCAAAAAAAAGCTAAGTTCGATGGTTATAAAAAACTTCACCTTTATTCTAAGAACTTTTAAGAATAAGGCTTTTGACAAAAATAAGTTTGGGGAAGAATTCTCTCATGAACCTTAAAGTTTTCCTAAGTCCACGCTATCTCTGGGTGCACTATGTAGAAGAAGTGGATGAGTGCCCAACTTATTCATCGCAATGCATAGTTTAAGAAGCTGTCAAAAGAGGTTAGGGAATAAAATTACTCTTGAGATCTTTGAATTGTTGTTCACTAAATTTCTTGATGCTCTAATTAAATTTCTTGGAACTTAACCTCATTAGTCATAAATTCCTACCTCCAAATCAAAACCCCATTACAACCAAAATCGAAGAACTTTTGATTCATGTGTATGCATATTTCAAAGTGGTGGAGATGTTGTGTATAAGCAAGCCTATGGTAAAGTATTATTGTAGCAATTATTGAGGAAAACACTTAAAGAGGAGGAAAGCGATTAGAAAGAATCCACTAGTTTTGCATAATTGATTCTAATGGTGGTCATTGTGTGAAAACTCATTTGAAAGCATATTGAGTTGTCTTTTCCATAAGAGGTGTCATTTCCATCACCACCATTAGTTACAACTTGCCTTGGTTGCAAGTGTGTTTCGATTATGATTTGAGGGGTTCTAAAAAATGCTAAAACTGAACTTGTTGAAGGATTGTTGAGCTTATTCAGTTAATGAAGAGGTTATAGACTGGCACCTTGAAAATTGATTAGTAGCTATTGCCACCTCATGAATCTAGACTATATTTTAAAAAAGGAGTGACGATCGATTATCAGTGAATATAGGGCCTAATAGAAAACAGGGTTAACAAAAATATACCTCAATTCCTAGCAATCAAGAGCGAGAACCATAAGTCTAGGCAACATTATCTTTAACTTAAAAGATCTGAATACAGGCAATCATGATCTAAATTTTCAAGCCTTGCTCTCCGAGCGGATTTGTCTTTTTTCTTCAGGGATGCATTCTGTGGCCCAGGATTTAAAGATTTTCTTTGGTGGGACGTTGCACTGGTGGACAAGGACATGTAAGTCCGCTCCACAAGTGGCGCAAGCGTCTAATCGAAAATCAGTATCAGGGAATCTGATTACGAATTTTTCTCCTTGTCCCTTTATAAATGTCCTTTAAAGATTAATCATTTTTCTTTCAGAGTGACTACAGCATTCACACGTTTTTAAGAACTAGAAAAAATGCATTTAAAAAAAAAACCAGGTATGATTAGGAAGTAATTAGCTTTTAGGAAAATAAGGGAACCGACAAGTGAGGATAGTTAAGTTCAAAGTTTAAGAAAGGAAGATACAGGCAAGATTATTACACTTACTGTCAGTCTATTACCATAAAAAATTTGGCTCATGATTCTCTTAGCGTTTAAGGCGAGATTATATACTAATAAGACAAGATCAATACAAAAAAATATAGCGATAGCAAACCGATATCAATACACTATCGATATACATATATATATATATATAGACTATAACGATATAGAACTATATTAGAATAATAGAGTATGACATAGAACGTGACAATAGGCTAATATTAAGAGAAAGAATTAGAAAGAAAGTGGACTGCAAGCCTAGCAATGATACAATAAGGTGATAATATATAATCCTAGCTATAGAATATAATACTCATAGTACATAATCTAACGATCATGTTACTAAATATAATAGTGCACACCCAACTAAAGTGAGAAGATAGTACACTAATTAAACCTAGATATTATACAAAATGTCAGACTAGATAGGAGCGATGTAGAAACACATGCCACAGAACAATACATGCAGCAACCATAGTGGCAATTAGTAATCGATGTGCTAATATAAATAAAAACACGATAAAAGAACACACACCAGCCGTATGTGCGAAGGAAATTCTTTATCCCATTCTTAATCTAGCTGTATATACATCATACAACCCACCTATAAACACATTAACGACAACAAGTAAAAGATTAGTAATATAATTTGGTAAAATACTACACAAACATTAGAATCCAATTTAAATAACATCCGTGCGTGAATAAGAAGTTTTGTATAAGCAAGAAATAATAGTAATTCAGACAACACTCCTGCTCACTATGTGATAATCATCAAAACGTGCACCACCGTAAGAACATAGAATGACAATTGGAAGTTCCGGGAAATAGACAATGTTGCGGCGCACAAGAATCTGCCTCAGGAGAGCGGCTCGATATATCTTGGAGAAATATTCTGCATAGATGATCGATCTGTGAGGATAAAAAAAATACGACTATGCTATAAAAATTTCATGGCAAGAAGAACATTATGAATATTTTCTACTTCATACACCGTCAGTGCTACTCTTCCAATGTTGTCCTCATTAATGTGATATAACCCAGCCACTCAATATACAAGTGACACTATATAATGAGAGTATAAGAACAAAAGATAAAATGATTTCAATATAAACATACACTCGCCCAACCAACCCAAAACACGGACCCTTCCCGCTCCACATCAAGCGGCTCCCCCTGTACCACACAACCATTGAGCCGGAAACATAGCCTAAAGTAGCATGAAAAACCATATGTGTATCGATCTCTCGCAATATCACACTGCAGCATCGCTAGGCTCTTTCTTTGCTCTCCTATATCTCCTGTATGCACCCTAGATCAACGTAACTGTGTGGAACTTGAGAGCTAAGTCTGCAAGTAATTGTTGCTAATTACATATAATAAGTCCATATAAAATCAATAAAATATAGAAAGTAAAGAGTGACACCACACGAATAAATCATGAAATGCGAACAATGTGCAAACTCGTATGTATCAGGACATTTGCGTTGATAAAGATTACCTGCGGAAGAAATGACGCATACATAAACTCGGAATGGTATTGTAATAAGTGTTCTATTTTATATCTGAGACAGTAGATTTTGGAACTTTCTCATATGTTACTCTTGTGGCTTAATGCTTCAATATGGTCCTAACTAGCATTTTTATAGCATAAAAAATACGGGGCGATGCACCATGACGCAAATAATAGTACATAAACAATTCCATTTATCAATAACTCAAATAACTAAACCCTTATAAACTTGAAATATCAATAACGTGAGAAAAAAGGAAAAAGTGCTTCTTATGCAACACACACACAATGGCATCACATTTTCTATCTAATAAGTAATATCATAGAATAGAAACTATATAAAAACAAAGAATAGGTACCTCATCCATTGAATGTATCTAATAAAAAACTAGGGTTCCAACTAATTTAACTCATAAAGGTTATAACTAAACACACCAATGTCCAAAAAAAGTGTGAGATAGTGAGTGTCTATGATCGGAAATTATTCTGGAATACTTATCTTAGAGATATTATAATAATAAATCTCAGAATAGACAAAAGAAAGATTCCACACCATTGTGATGAGTAAATGGAGAAATGTATATATTATATCATAGATAACATTACTAATAAATAAAGTAGTCGACTATACAAATTAAGAGTGACAAATTACAGTATTCGGCACACCAGAATATCTGCAATGACAAAGTAGTGATGCGAAGACAAAAACAAAATTTTACAACAAGGCATTGGGCTGCACCCAGTGGTGGGAACAACTATTTTCGACATAATCTTCTTGTGCCCAGGTATATACTCCAACCCTTCATACACCTACAAAACAGCTAGATGTCGCTCTCTTGAATTTGTGATATTCTCTACACAGATAGAAAGTATAACGTGAGAAAGAAAAATCAAAGCCAGAACCCAGGTATTAGATCACAAAACTTTGCGGTATCGAAAAGTCCAATCTTAAATCCTGACGCCACTCTCCTTTCACCACCACCATAAAGGGGAAAAAATGAAAACAAAAAAAAGCATGTCAGAAGATAAATAAAAGCATACCTTGAAGTTTCCATAAAAATTCCTTTCTACCAAGGGAACTAGGAAGGTCTCGAAGAAGACTAGACAACTCATATTGAATTAAATTGGGCGTGCTATTTCATACAAAACTGATACTTGTAAGAGATTATTGGCTAGGAGAAATTTTCAGCAGGTGCCAAATATATACTGCTCCTGAGAAACTCAAAAAAAGGTCCCATTGAGAAATTGTGGATCATGCGCGCGGCCACTATTTAAAATGCTTGCAGTAACTTAGGAAAGATTTTAAGTATTTGCATAGTGTCCCCTTGAAATATGACTACAAAGCTATCTCTTGATGCAATCCCGGTCAATACAATTAACATCCTTACTCTGGACAATCTCTCGTGCCAAGCAGATATCTGGCTAGTCCATATAATGCAAGAACCAACAAACTCTCTCAAGGGAATCCATTGTTACCTTTCCACTTTATTAGTGAAGGTTTGAAATTGGATGCAATTCACTAAATCTTAGATACATAGAAGATCAATAAGCCGAATGGATTTTTGCAAAGACACAGAACAAAAAAAAGATATTATATATAAAAATACGTGATGAATTAATATACCACAATATCCTAAATACCAAAAATACAATAAACATGCCTGAACAATAGTTCCTAATTTTGTAGATGCATATGCAAAGCCCATTAAAAAACGCCGAGCTCTTAAGGGTGCCTTCAATAATATCACCCAAAAAAGTGAAATCCAATAGAAAGATAAGAGTCTAGATATATCATTGAATGAAACTAGGGAACTAACGTCCCAATATTGTGCAAAATTTAATCAATTCCGTTTAGTTTAGCAATATTAAGCAAAAATATCCTCATACATTTTTGTGATTTTACATTTTCCCAAATGCGTTATACAAAACGGAACATATAATTAATTGTGGATATTCTAAAAGCTAAATTCCTAAGACTCACACCTTCGTAAATATACATACTTATATATTGTAAATGTTTCTGGCTCATTTCAAATCTTTCAAAGCTTTTCCAACCCTTGCACTCAGGTAATTTTCACCTAATTGACGAGGGAAAAGATAAAACGCAATATTACCATAATGATAGAGACTCTCGAGTGTGCCACATTAGACAAAGAAGAAAAGCTGCCATTCTGGTTTGCTAGTTCATCGTTATAATAAATAAACACATCTTAACTACTTAACAGGTTTACTTTTAGTGTGTTATTCGAATTCTCTGCAAGCCTTCCCGACTCTCCCTTTATAAAATATCACCAACAGGGTACACAGAATTAAGCCAAAACAAACATTTAACATCCCTCTGTTAGTTGTATACGTACTTGTGGAGGTGAATAAACAACCTTAGAGCCATATAAACCCAAAATAGTGTCAATCTCTTGAAAAAGCCCCAAACACAAACCAGACAATAGGATAAGGCAGAAAAGACAGTGGAGTCGAACAATAATCTTCGTTAACACCAAACAAATTTCTACAAAATGATAATTAAACTCATTTCTTTACAAACTACATTTAAGCAAAGTGAACAGAATCAATAGCCATGTAAAACAGGCTTTCCCAAATGAATCATCAATGACAAAAGCCAGGGCACAAAACTTTCTGGACACATACTAGATTGAAAAAAATCTTTTTACTTTTGAAACATACAAAAAAGATTGTCAATAAGAAACAATTATAAACAAGTGAGTGGATATAAAAACAACTAACCAAGGAGCCGAAGAAGACAATAATATATAGAGACTCACCCGAAAAATTTAAAACATTCGCTCCACTGGTAAAGGGACAGCAGAATCTTAGAGATCATCATAGTGCCCTAATAGGTTTTGAATTAGTGGATCGAACTAAACTCCAAGTGAACAAATTCCTAAATTTGGTAACATTAAACCATTCAACCAATAGAACTATGAAGACTATGATTCCAACAAAAAAGGAGACATTCGAGTGCCGATCCTGAGCAACACAATTAAAAATTCAATGCACATTTCCCAACCGAGTATCCTCTTCCGCAGAAAGACCAGGTGGTAAGATTCTTAACCATGAAACACGGCAATCCCGAGGATACAAACCATCCAGAATTACTTTCTGGATTTTCTATAAGACAGTTCAAAGCCATATTTGTTCCCACTCTTTCGTTTGATCACCTTATTGGAGAGATTTCCTCCCAGTATATATTATCTGGGTGTGTATGTGCACAAAAATTCAAGTCCTGTGGCAGGCACTCCCAGTGTTTGGAGAAGCATTTTTCATTCATCAATTGCTTTTGCTTTACCTCAATTGAAGTTGATAGATAAAAGGTTTCGTATGATATATATTAAACTATCTCACACCAATCAATAAACTATTTAAATTTGACTGAAAATTCTTAAATTATTTTTACTTCCACATTTGGCTCTGGCTCAAATGTTTTAAGCATAATTCAAAGCAACCAATAGGGGGTAGGTTACCAATATCTGAAATTTGGGACTGTCATTTATTATCTGGATATCTTCAGCAAAGTAGCCGTGGGCCACGTATGTAGTTACAATATACCTCACTCTTGTAGATATCTTATTAAACTTGCGAAAACTCATTAGACTCCTCCTGTAAGTCAGAATTGTTTCAATCAGTAGCATCATAAATTTATTTGCCATGATTACCATCTATCATTTCAGAGTAATTTGACCATTCCCATGAACAATATCATTTAATGGTGCATAAATAAAGATAATCAAGAATGTTGCGTGTTCCAAGGAGGCATAAAAGAAACCGAATCATGAAGACATGGTATTAGGATTTTGCAAATATTTTAACAAAAATACCAGCTCTCAAGAGCAATTATCACCACCAATACATGAGGCAAACCCAATTATCACCAAAAAGACCCGACATTTCGTCATGCAAATATATTAACCAAACATTCTCGCGTCCTCAAGTCCTATACCTGATGAATATATTCCTCAAATACAAACATCTAATACTAATGATTAATAATAGAAACCCAACCTTAAGTGAGAAAATTCAAAGTGAACTTGAACAAGATAAAATCCAAATTCCCGACACCATACTAAAAAGAAAAGGCGCAACTAATAAAATGTCTAATGTAAAAATGCTCTGCCAAAAAAAGTGGAGAAGAACAAAAATCCACAGATCTTTCAGTAGCTAGATCACCACAGGCAGCACAATGATCTTGTCTCGGCTATACACTCTCCATTCATACCATCTCACGATATCTGACAGACCAAAAAACCATATACAGGCTATTCCATCAATTCTATCATAAAGTGCCCAACTCTACAGGGGATGCCTTAGCAGCCTCTGATTTAGAGTAATAAATCGGACCCAAAAATGCCAGTAGTGCTCCTTTAACCGAAGTTTCTCTGAAATGATAATGGTGATCCTTGAACCTACCTTTCCTAACTGATATGGTTAACTAATTGAACTCAATTCAAAACAATGGTTATCCATAATTCCAAAACACATATTTGCTATACTTACAATTCAGTATATTCACCATTGCGGGGTGAAGAAGGGGGTCTATAGTGGATAACAACAAAGGGTCTTTCAAAAAGATATCTGGTGAATAAAGGAAATCAAGTATTTCTAACCATAGGAGGAAAACCAAACCATTGATTGGAAATAATCAAAAATAAAATCTGGATATTATAACATTAAAAGACGGAGAAAATAATTCAAAATTAATATTCTAAACCTGAGGGCCCTTTTGTCAAACCTTTAGAAGGAAGTGCAATTTGGACTGCAGTATAAGGAAGGTTGGACACCTCGTCTTCATACTAGATAAATTCTTTAAAAAATCTTAAAAAAAAGAGAAAAAACAGAAAATATACAAAAAAAAAAAAAAATAAAATCACATTATCATAATAACTCTCTAATTAAAGAACATTAAAAAAAACCCAGAAACAAGTTTAACAAAGTTCTTACTAAACAAAACAGGTGCCAAGCAGTGTGCGGACAGTATGCTTGTTAAAAACAAAAAGGAATTCCTACATTCATCACACACCCCTTGAAAATCTAACATAAAAACAAGCTTAATAACTTACTATCAGAAAAAAACACAGAGTTTCACACCAGGGGAATTCAGAAAAAAAGAAAAAGTCGATTTAAAGTAATCCACCTTCTCCAGAAAAAAAAGCTGTGAAGCTTTTAAAAACTCAAAAAAGAAAAAAGTTTCACACAGGGAATTCAGAAAAGAAAAGTATTTAGTATCCACCTTCTCCAAAAGCTGAAGCTTTAAAACTCAAAGATATAATTTCGTCCGTAACAAGAATTAACGATCCAAGACTAATATTCACTTACCAGAATCAATTGAAAGGGGAAGAAGCTCGTCTTTATTTTCCTCAGAACTAAGAACTGAATCAAAATCCGAAACCAGAGGATGGTCAACCGGAAGCAACAGAACGAGTTTAACCTCAATGTGGTCATCGAATGCCCTGACTTGGAGCGGAGACTCCGGGTCAACCAAGACCCGAGGGACCGGGACCCGAACCGAGGTTTCTATTTGGGCATCGTCATCCAAAAACGACACGGTAAGCAAAGATTGTTCGCGGAGAAAGCTGAGTTTGAGGTCTCTGCATTGAGCTGAGGGCTTCATTTTCGGATTGAATAGGAGTAAGCGGAGTATTGGGGTGTGTGACTGGGCTTCCCATGTGAACCGCCACGAACTAGAGTTCTCGGCGACGGCTACGGCAGCGGCCGCCGGAGGTTTATCTGCTGATGATGCTGGTGACATTTTCTTTTTCCCTGAAACTTTTTGGGCTCAGTGGTGAATTTGGCGGGCAAAATTAGTCTGCAAAGGGCAACGATGGAAAACTATGCTGGGCCGAACTTCCTAAGCCCATTTAACTGATGGGCCAATTTTAATGTCAATACCCAATCTTAATGGGCATAGTTTAAAAAAAAATATTAAGTTGCATTTCCGTTAGAGGATTCGAAATTATTGATTCCATTATATATTCCAGATCCTATATAACAATTTTTTTAAATTTATTTGGATAAATTTTAAATTTAAATTTAAATTTTAAGGATTTAAATTTTTTTAATTCTAATTTTTGAACTATTTTTGTTGAATACTGATTGGTGTCATATTAATTTTTAAATTGAGTTATTTGAAAAAATATTCCTACATCCTTATGTCAAATACAAATTCATGGTATCCAAATGCACCTTAACATATTTTTATGATGAATGGAACAATTTTTTTTTAAAAAAAAAAAAGAAATTTGAATTTCACAACTGAATTTCACGAATTCAAATTTCATTGAAAAGTTGACATAATTTTTTTGAAATAAATTATTAGTTAAAAATCCAAATAAATTGATTAATAATTAGATTTCAAATTAAAGTTCATAACAATTTGGGCTTTATATATATTTAAAATGGTAAATTGGCAATAAGTCCCTATCAAATTTGAGCTTATGCATTTTATATGGATTGATTCAAGGTAAAATACAAGATTAATTTTTTATTCTGTATTAACTAAATGAGTCGAACATATTTAAGTATAGCATATTAGGAGACTAGTCTCACGTCAAAGTTCATGACATTCAAACCCAACATAAGTGAACCCGAGCTACTAAGTCTAGCTCATGCCTATATTAAAAAAAAAAAAAAAATGAAAGAACCCACAACAAGTTAGTGTATACACATCAAATTCAAAGGACTTCAATCCAAATTAGCAAATTTCCGTGTCACAACAAAGCACTGCAGACTAATGGTATCCATTTGTTTAAATGTTCGATTTAATTGCTCAACTCAATTGACCAAAGAGTTAGCAGACTAAAGTGCATGTGGTCCAAAAAGCAAAATATCACTTCCAACTCAGATGAGACTTGCTAGCGATATGGGGCTAGTCTAGGCCCACCTGGGGATAAACGGTCTTTGTGCCCCTTGCCTAAAGAAGACTTGGACAAGATGTTTTCTCATATATTGCTAAGGTGAATGAATTTGATGCTTTTCTCCTTACAGTTTAAGTTAGTCCCTTTTCTTGTTTACACTTTTTGTTTTTTCTGACTCAAGGCGACGGTGGTGCTTGAAGAGCTTCTATCTCGCCCTCAAATTGCACCTACTCCTCCAAAGGGGGAAAATCATATGAGGAGGTTGAAAGATAGGATGGAGTGCCTGTTAGCTGAGATTGCCAAATTAAAATTAGCAAAGAAGGAAGAAATGAGGAGGGATCAACAGGCTGAGAAGAATGTCGAAAAACTGCATAAGGAGTTCTTACTCCTCGCTGAGATTCAGTCAGAGGCATTGTTGAAGGCAACAAAGCGGGCTCACTTGAATTTTCCCAACTATAAGGAGGGGCGGCTGCATTTGGAGTAGTATTGGTAGAGTTATCTCCTAGAGTATCAGAAGTTTGAGGAGTCCCAAGGAGAGGTGGTTGGGATAGCTGAGCCCTTTATGAGGTATGACTTTCAAGCTTGTCAGGAACAGTTTGCAGCCCATGGGTATCCTCTAGTAGGCAAAGAGGTAGCCTTTCTAAATTTTGAAGCAGTCTTAGAGACACCCCCAATCCTTTCTCTGATCCCCCTGATCTTACTATCGAGACATTCATAGCCTATTATTGAAGATACTTCCACCTTTCCCCATGGGTCTGTTACCTATTGCTAGAGGAACCCCTCATTTATTTGAGTAAGAGCCTGCCAAAAGCAATGAGAAAACCCCACATGTGGGGTAGGAAAAATGATTGTATTCTCCCTTTCTCTTGAAATATTTTTTCTTTTCTATGCTTTTCTTTTCCCCCCACTATGAGATGGGGATGAAACTATTTTACTTTCTTTTTCCCCATCACAGGATAGAGATGAAAACGATTTACTTGATTTCTTTATGGGATGTTGTTGCTTTTGCCTTTCCTTCTCGGTTTGGCTTGGGAACTTTTTATACAATCTGTTTTTTATTTTGATATGCTTACTCTAAAAGCTTGCTGCCTGTATACTTTGTTGCATTGTTATTTTTGCATGTTCATCCTGAAGGTTTGTCGCGGGTACATTATGTTGAGTAACTGCGAGACTAGCCACTTTGGCCTGGTTCGCCATGCTTATATATAACTGCTCCTCCTGTTAGGAGGAGGTGGAAAAGAAAGAGAAGTTTTATGATAATAGAGTTACCTATTTTTGTGCTTTGAAGTGCCACCCCCTCTAGGTTTTGATGAACCTCTGTGTTGGGGACATGTAGGTACTTTAGGTGAATGCCTGTTCTAGAGAGCACGACTTGAGTATAATGATCGTGCCTATTCATATATAGCATTTATTTAGTGTGCCTACTGTTTGGCGGGGCTTATTTTTTAATAATATTGGTTAAGCAGTAGGGCTTTAGATGTGAATATCCTTAGATTGGTTATACAAGGTTTTATGAGAGTTACTTACCTATTTTAGATGAATATCTGCCTAGGGGGTAGGGCTTGATTTCTTTTTTAGGGGGGATATCTGTCTGGTGGCAAGTTCTTGTCTGTTGAGAAGATGCGTGTTTGGGGGCAAGTCTTATCATTTGGGAGAGATGAGACAAATGAGACGACTGAGAATGATAACCTCCTAGGAGCAAGTTTTATTTTCTAGGAAAAGTGTCCACCTGAGAAGCAAGTCTTATCTTTCGCAAGGATGAGAGGACCGAAAGGGATGCCTGCTTGGGTCAGACATAAAATCTCTTGAGGTTATGTAAATTCCATGGATGAGTCAGGGGGTGTCCCGCTAGGTCTTCTAACTCATAAGCCCCATAGCCTAATACTATTGTGACCTTGTAAGGCCTTTCCATTTGGGGTCCAATTTTCCAATTGGCTTCAAAGCATCCACCCTCAATAATACCAACTTGGAAGCTCCAAGCTTTCACTCTTTTGTTGTGGGTATTGGTCATCATGTTGTTATATCGCTGCATTCGGAGGAAAGCTTTCTCCTGTATTTCCTCAATAAGATCTAGGTTCTCTTTTAGGAGGTTAACGTTACTTTCTTCTAAATAGTGTATGACTCGATGATACGATATTCCTATTTCAACAGGGATGATAGCTTTGTTCCATATACTTAAGTAAAGGGTTTTCCCATGTGGAAGCTTTCAGGGTGGTTCGATAAGCCCAAAGGACACCAGCTAATTCTTTTACCCACCTTCCTCCAGTTCACTCTAATATTCTATTGATTCCTTAATAATGCGTTAATGACTTTCACTTGCCCATTGGCTTGCGGATGAGCCACATAGGTGAATTATTGCTTGATGTGCAAACTTTTGCACCACTTTGTATTTGCGTCTTTGAAATTGTCGACCGTTGTTTGAAATTATTTCTCGAGGGAACCCAAAGTGACATATGATATTTTTTCATATGAACATGACCTCCCCTTAGTGATTGTGCGAGGGGCCCTGTTTACACCCATTTAGTAAAGTAGTCAGTGGCTATTAATAGGGACTTTCTCTTGACTGGTGCCAAAGGAAACGATTCTACTATATCAACCCCCCTCTAGGAGAAGAGGAAAAAAGAAAGCAAGATGGTGAGAGACTCTGTTAGTTGTGCTATAATAGTGGAGTGTTTCTGACATTTGCATTTGTCCACTAGTTGCTTAGTATCTTATTTCATGGTGGGCCAAAAATACCCGACCCTTAGAGCATTATTTGCCAGACTCCAAGTTCCTACATGAGCTCCATAGTATTTATCATGGGTCTCGTTTAGTACATGTCATCCTTGTTCTCAAGACAGGCATCTCAATAAGGGGTGTGAATGATTTCTTATAAGATATCCCCCTAAAGCAAGAAATGGGAACTTGTGTTTTGAGCTTGACTGCCTCTTAAGGAACCCTTGGGAGGTGCCTTTTTTCCAGCCAACCCAAAATGGGCATTGTCCAATTCCCCCCAAGGAGGACAGTCTGAACCTCTAGGGGGCACCAAGTTCCGACAAGTATTATACAGTAATTCGTCGAGTTCTACAATTTTTTGAAGCACTGGCTAGGTTGGGTAGATAATCAGCCTTAGTATTTTTTTCCATGTGGACTTGTATGAACCGAAAACTTTCAATCTTTGCTTTTAGTTCCTCTATTCATTATAAGTACTGCACCATATTGTTCTTCTTGGCTTCGTATGTTTTGTCTATTTGTTTGACTGTGAGCTAAGAGTCCTAGTATGTTATTATTAGAACGGGTGATCAAAAGTCAATTGAATTGACTATTTATCATTCGTCAATCTTTATTGAATAATTGGATTAATGAATACAATAAGCATTCATCAAGTTGGTAATGTATTTCGTTGTGCTTACCATTGATATTGAATAGGGTTTCAATGTCACAATGAAAAACCCACATACCAAACGGATAAATCCAAGGGATTGGGTTGCGCATTGCTTGGCAGTCATGAAACCAATCCCTGTGGATTGTGTTTGCAATTTTCCAAGTCAGGGACCTCGAGACAGGCATCGAGTGTCCTATAGAGACTTGCACTCAGTATTGGAGTCGTGTTTCGTCGATAGGAGAAGTAGGTTGTGTATGCAGTTTTAGTGGGTTAATTGATAATGTGGTCGACTAAGTGAGCTGACTCGCAGAAATCGTCATATAGAAGCCTCTTAAGGCTTGGTCGGTATGACTGGGATTTTCGATTCTAATAGTACGAGATTAGTCCTCGGACTTGAGAAATCATGGCATTCGCTGGCATACGAAGACTGTATCTTGGATTTAGCGAGAGGTAATTGTGGCGCAAGACATAGTCATCATAATTCTTGTCCAGTGCAGTCAGAGTATGTAACAAGGTCGGTAGATTCCAAGACAGAATTTGTCCCCTGTCAGTATATGACAACGAGATCTCCTATGCGCTTTGAGATGGTTTAGACTCTTCAAGCTTATGGCCATAGCGACTAATTGAGTGGGAGGATTTCCTATGATGATCAGTAGAGTAAACATATCTCGAGTTTCAAGCATAGTTGTCTAGTCAAGGATGTGAATCGATGCTCAATTCCATGCCCTAGACTAAGGCTAGGAGACGGTTGACAGTAAGACTGCACTCGTATGAACTCAAAGCCTAAACGTTCACACTAACATTCACCTAGTCTCTAGTACCATGGTTGTTGCTAGATGGTCACCCATGGCAACAGACATTTTTTGTATGGGATAATAAAAAATAAATAATTAAATTAGATTTGACTAATTGTGTTGGTCAAATATGTCCAAGTCTAGCTGAGGTGAACCTAAAGGGTCGCATACAAACCATTGTGGAGGTGATGGAAGTAATTTGGAATTAATTTTAGAATAAACAAATTAATTTAATTGGAATAAATTAATTCATAGAGAAATGGATGGAAGTCTAAATTAATTGATTGATTAATTAAATTTGGGGCTTAGCTTAATTAAAATATGCTTGAGCTAATTAATTTGTGAATTGGATTCATTAATTAATTAGTAGATGGGCTTGTTTAATTAATGAATTGAGTTCACTCATTAATGCAGATGGGTTTATATTAATTAGTTGACTAATTAATTATTTGGGCTTGATAAATAAATTGAATTTATTAATTGAGTATATTTGAACCTGTGTATATATTTAATTGGATTAAATATTCACATGAATTTTCTATTGGGGATTTATTTGATTGGATTAAATAATAAACTCAATAGATTATTATTGGCTTGATTTAATTTGTTGGACAAATTAAAATAAGCCCATCCAAATATTAGGTGTGTGAAAGTATAAAAGATTAGGTCTTTTAAGTACACCGTAACACCAGATCAAAAGAGGGCTCTTTCTCTACCCATGTGCAACATAGGCCACAAAATTCTCTCCCTCTTCTCAATGATTTTGAGTTCTCCTTGAATTAGATTCAAGTTGAGAACAAGAAGAAATTGTTTACAATAATTGATAGTGTAAAACGGGTTCGGTTTCTTCCACCGAGTCTAATCTTTTCTAGCAAGAGGTTAGATCCACATTTCCCATGGTGTGGTTGAACTATCCTTAGAGGGGTTCTACACTTGAACCCTCTGAGTGAAGGATTCAGAGAAGAAGAGGAGTCAATGCTTGTAGTTCGATCGAAGAAAACAACGAGGGTGAGGTTCTTGTTTAGATTTCCGCGTCTTGTTTCTTCATTGTGATTCTATGGCCTTTATTGTTTACTATATACCGAATGCCCCAAAAAAGATCAAGGTAAACCCCTTGATAGGATTTATTTGGATGTTGAATTATTTGTTTGCTTTGTCACACTTGGCGAGTTGATTTGTTCCTAGCAACTGGTATCAGAGTCCGGTTTCAATGTCTAGGCCTAGAATTTAACTTGTTTAATGTATATTTGCATTTTAACATTTTTAAATCAGATTTGGAAGCATGATTCGTGCGTTTAGTTGCATATCTAGTTTTAGGATTTATGTGTTTTAATTTTGTATTTAATTTTGCGCATGGATTTTTTTTTGAATTTAGAATTTCTGAAATTTAATTATTTCTTATTGTTTCAGAAAATGCAGAAAAAAAATGAAAAAACTTTCAAAAAGTCAAAAGACGCAACAGACCGCTGCTGCCTGCCAGTCGGTAGGCGCACATCTAGTTACCGTCCGGCCTGTCTAGGGTGTTTTTTCTATTTTTTATAAGTTTTTTATTTTTTTTCTGCATATTTTTTTAAAACAGTTAATTTTGGTAAATTTAATTTTTTGGTTGAGACTTGGTATGTCCCAAAATTAAATTACTAAAATTAATCTTGAATAGATTTTCAAACAAGAAAATATTTTTGCATGAGTTGCACTTATTCCATAATTAAGTTTCATTGTTTACATATATATTCTTGAGATTGGATACGTAATTATTTTATGATATTAGACATCGTTATTATAATGCATGGTATGCGTTATATTTTGTGGTGCATATTTATTTTAAAAATAAATGTACTATTTTGTTAATTGAATAAACATGATATTAAGAGATTGATGGCTTGTTCTAGCAACTTTTCTTTCGCTTTCGTTAGAATGGCTAGAAATGTTCCAGCACATTATTTGAGAATCTAATGTCTTGTTGAGACTTGAACACGAGAAAGCTCTATTGCTCAAGCATATTTTCTCTTATTACTCATTACTCTTTTCATTTTGCAATGACCATTCTTATCATTGTTTACTGACTTGAGCATAGAAATGCTTACGTGTTTTTTACAAGTCCCTTCTTTTAGGATTGCAAGAATCCAAGCCCTAAAATCTCAAGTTGGACTTGAAACAAGCGACTTTTTGCTAATGTCAATACTAAATATCAGGAGAGCTCGTTCTAATTTACTCTTCATATGTAAGCACAATTTATCTCAACTTCATATGACAAATGTACATGTGACAACAATAGAGATAATATGATGTTTAATTTAGGGAATAATTAATATTAATGGTGAAAGACGATACATTAAAAGGAAAATTACACCTCCCTCTCTTGAGGTTTTGGTGTAATTATGCATAAATCCTCTGTGTTCGAAAAATTACATCTAGTACCCTAACATTTGTTTTCGTCCAGCAAATAGACCCATTTGTCAGTCAAAATTCACAAAATTTGTTGATATCAGAAAAGAAATTGAATAAAGTTTCATATTTATTGATTCATTATCGACTTATTGCAGGTCAAACAAATTTTTTAACTAAACTATCATTGTATATTGAAATCTTCAATAATGCATGTGAGGAGGTACATCCTCAATAATGCATTTGAGAATGTACATCTTTACTCTTATATGGATAGTTTAGTCACAAAAATTTATTTGACCTTTCAATAATGAGCCAACCGAAAAACAACTATAGATTTTTATTTAAGTTTTGTGCTAATACCAACAAATTCCATGACTTTTGACTAACGGATGGATCCATTTATAGAACAAAAACAATCGTGATAGAGAATTAAATTTTAGGGTTAAATACAAATTACCCCCTGTGTTATACGAAATGAGCAAATTACCCCCCTGTGAAATTTTTTTTAGCAAATTAGCCCCCTGTATTTGTCATAATATAGCAAATAAACCCCCCCACGCGTTTTGTGCCATTCACGCGCCTTTTTTTGGTTTTTTTTTTTTTTAATTTTTAGTTATGAAATTACATTTACATCCTTATTTATAACGTTGGATCTAATTGAATCTAAGGCTCAGATTTAATTAATAAGATCAATGGTCCAGATTCTACTAAATTTGATCAATGGTCTAGATTGAAAGTAATATTTATAATATATAACATATATTTACATAAAATTTAATTCAAAATACATGTATAATATATTTTTATTATTTAAAATTATATAAATATGTGTGTGTGTGTATATATATATATATATAGAGAGAGAGAGAGAGAGAGGCGGAGCAGGCGGAGAAGGCGTCGCCGGCGACGGAGAAGGGGAGAAAGTGGGGCCTGTGACGGAGGAAGGGGAAGGTGGGGGGGGCAGCGACGGGGAACGGGGAGCGATTGACAGAAGGGGGGGAAGGGGGCAAGGTTGGGGGGGGGGGGCGGCGACGGGAAGGGAGGAAGGGGGCGGGGGTCGACGAAGGGAGAAGGGGGCGGGCGTCGACGAAGGGGGAAGGGGCGCGGCGGCGACTGCGGAAAGGGGAGGGCAGTGACGGCGAAGAACGGGGGAGGGCTGGGGGGACGGTTGGGGTCGACGGAAGAAGGGGAAGGAGGTGGGCGGGCTGGGCGGCGAGGGAAGGGGCGGCGACGGGATGGTGGTGGGGGGGGGGGGCCGACGGGAAGAAGGTGGGGTGGGTTTGGTTGTTTTTTTCTTTTTTTTTTTTAATATATATTATTATAAAATTATATATTAATAATATTAATATATATTATATTTAAATATAAAATAATGTTTATTCTTAAAAAAACAATTAAAATCGCACATGAGGGCGTAATGCACTTTCAGGTTCAGGGGTAAATTGCTTATTGTTTAAACACAGGAGTAATTTGATACTTTTTTTTTCACAGGGGTATTTCGCACATATCGTATATCACAGGGGGGCAGCATGCATTTTTCCCTTAAAATTTTATTTATAACTTTTTCAAATTATAAAAAATTTACATATAATTACACCAAACATCTGAAAATAATAATGTAACTTCTTCCAACTTATATGAAAGAGTTGCCCCATGACTTATAATAGTTAATATTAGCAGTTGAACAGTTTAATCCGTCAAACCGCTGACTCTATCAACTCGTTTTTCTTTTCGAGAACAAAGTTGTGTTCAGATCCTTCGGTCTCTCCAATCGGCCATTTTGCATACCATGTCCGGCCAGCCCGACAGCCGGCCAGCTGTTAGTATACCAGACCACTACCTACTTCATATGACAGGAACTTATGAAGAATTCATTTCAGGAAATCCAAAGTTTTATTTTCAGATGTTGAAAAATAAATAACGTCCAAAAATAAATTGGAGATAGAGGAAATCTATATAAATTTGTACATATTTATCATATAAATATAGGGTAAAATATATATACCTATGTAATATCCAAAATATTGAAATAGGCCCCAGTGTTAAAACAAATACCGTATAACCCCCTGTAAAATTTAAAAAGGTGCATACTGACCCCTAACTGCACCCCCCATTTTCTATCGATTTCTTCTACGACATCCGACCACCTCTCGACGTGTGCTTTCCACCGTTGGAAAGACCATCTGACGACGATCGTTTTGACACCCCACCCACAGCCAATCTCTCGTCCGTCGGCGAGTTTTCTCCATTTTTTCGTTTTATATTTATTAAGTTTCTTTATACGTATACATATAACTAAATTATATTTTTTATATTATATTTTTAAAATATGTATAGTTTAAACACAGGGGTAGTTTGATAATTTAGGGCCAAAAATACATATTCAGTCGCAATTTTGGGCGCGTAAAATTTTATAGGGGTTAATATGCACCTTTTTAAATTTTACAGGAGGTTATATGATATCTTTTTTTTATCACAATGACTTATTTAAACATTTTAGATATCACATGGAGTAATAAAGATTTTATCCTATAAATATATACATATATGTATTTGCGTATCACTTAAAAAATTAGTCACAAATTGAGATGGAAATTGCATGGACTTTCTGGGACAGATGATCAACACCCACGAAAAGATGTTAAAAGAAAATGACGAACATTTCCTAAAGAGCTTTTGACATTATAATTGGCAGAATGTATCCCTTTTAATTTTATAACCCCCTGTGGTTACAACTGTATCCCTTTTAATTTTGGCAGAATGCCAGTGATCCACTACAAGAAATTGTGATTTCTACAACAATTTTTTTTAAGGGATAATTATACTCACCTTCTTGAGATTTAGTGTAATTACATATAAATCTCCTATGGTTTGAAAAATTATATCTAGCATCCTTGAGATTTGCTTCCGATTAACAATAAGTCCCTCTGTTAGCCGAAATTCACTGAATTTGCTGATATTAATAAAAAAAACTGAATGAAAATTGATATTTACGTCGATTGACTAATTACTGCCTTATTACAGGTTAAATAAATTTTTCGGACTAAAGTATCCTTATGAAGGTGAAAATATACCTCTTCATATGCATTGACGCGTGAAGACATAAGAGGGTAATTTGGTCATAAAAAAAATTATTTGACATACAATAAATCAGTAATAAGTCAATCGGAGGTTAATATAGATTTTTTTTTATAAATTTTTTTGTTAATATCAGCAAATTCGTTAAAATTTAACTAATGGATGGACTTATTGTTAAATAGAAACAAACTTCAGGGGTACTAAATATAATTTTCCAAACCACAGGAGATATACGTGTAATTAAACTAAACCTCATGATAGGGGATGTAATTATCCCTTTTTTTTAACTACGAAATAAGTTTCGTTGCAAATAGTCCTACGTTGATAACCAAAAAAACCTTGCACTAGAAAAAAGAAAGGCTAAAATGCATTTTACCCCCCTGTGTTTTGTTGAAAAAGCTAAAAACTCCCTTGTGTTTTGAAAATAGGCTAAAACCCCCATTGTGTTTGTGAAAGTCAGCAAAAAACCCCCTATTCTGTTAACAATTAATGGAGAGTGGGGGAAACACGCGGGCCCAATTATTTTTTTATTAGCTAAAAAAAGAAAAATTACGAAAAAAATATTTTTTTTAATTGATTAACGATTTTATGTCGAGGCGCGTTTTGAAATCGCGACTCGACAATAATTTTTTTTTAAAAAAAAATTTGCTCGAGTCGCGGTTTGCAACCGCGACTCGAGCAAAAGTTTCTTTTGCTTCTTTGAAAATTTTCAAGGCTGACCGCCAGCTTGCTGGTGGTCAGCCTTGCTTTTTCATTTTTTTTTTCTTTTTAATTTTATATTATATATATATAATATATATATATATATATATTATATAATATTATATAATAATTTATTTAATAATTTTTTTAATATTGATTATAATTAAGATATCTATAAATTTATAATTAAATAATATTTGCTACAAATTATTTTATTATTAATGTATTATTATCACGATTTGTATTATATAAGTATTATTTATAATTTATAATTTATAGATACTCTAAAACATTATTCGATGTAATATCAGACACGTGTCGAGCTCGAACACAACATCAAAGTGCCCAAAATCTAAAAACGAAAAAAGAGGACTCGGTGTAGAAAACGCTACAGACAAGACGTGTCCGACATGTTCCGAACACATTTTCAATTTTTGTCTATAATTTCAAAAAAATTGGACTATTTTATAAAAAGAAAATTTAGGGTTAATAGAAAAGAAAAAAAATTAATTCACTCTTTTTAAACTAAATATATTAAGATAAAATTACTAAAAATTGAGATAGTAATTTTATCTTAATACGTTTAATTTAAAAATAGTGATTTAATTCGTATTAAATGAGAGGACAAAAATTTTTTAAAATATAAACAAAAATTCAAAATATTTCGGAATGTGTAGGACACGTCAATAGCCGTGTCCATGGCGTTTCCTACACTGTTCTCCCCCCCCCCCCCCTTTTTTTTTTAGATTTTTGGACACTTCAATGTCGTGTCCGAGCCCGACACATGTCCGATACTACATCGAATAATTTTTCTGAGTGTCCATGAATTATAAATTATAAATTATAAATATATTTATATAATAAAAATCGTGACAATAATAAATTAATAACTAAATAATTATAATCAATATAAAAATTTATTAATTAAAAAATTACAATTTATTATTATAAATATTATAATAAATACAAATATTATAATATAGTTAAATTTTTTTTTACATTATCTCACTTTATATGCGTTATTTTAATTTAATTATCATTGTTATATTAATGTATTTATTTAAATAATTTATTAATATTAAAATAAATTATAATATATAATATTATATAATAATAATAATATAATATAAAATTATAAAAAAAGAAAAAAAACAAGGCTGGACCGCCCACAAGTTGGGCGGTCAGCCTTGAAACAAGCAAAAAAGAATTTTTGCTCGAGTCGCGGTTTGAAACCGCGACTCGAGCATTTTTATTTAAAAAAAAAATATATTGTCGAGTCGCGGTTTGAAAATGCGACTCGACATAAAAACGTTAATCAATTAAAAAAAATATTTTTTTCGTAATTTTTCTTTTTTCAGCTAATAAAAAAATAATTGGGCCGAAACATGCTGTTGGTGCGTTTGGGCGTGTTTTTCTGCGGTTTAAATCTATATTTTCTATTCTTTTGGACTAAAATACCCCCTTATGAGTCTATGTAACCTTATAAGGACATTTTGACTTATTTGTCTTTTTTTTTTTTTTCCATTTCTCCCCGAAAACAAGTGTGAAGCTTCCTGTTTTTTTGGCCATTATATAATATTAATAATTCAAATTATGATTTAATTAAAAATAATATTTTTATATTTAAATTTAAAATAATTTTTATAATTATTAAAACTGAAATTTAAACCCTTTAATTAAATTTAAAAGTATTCCAATGAATTATTTTTAATTTAATTAATATATTTTTTAGTTATTTTAAAATTCAAATTTAGAAATTAAAAAAATTATTTAAAATAATCCTTAATGAATTATATATTTAAAATTATTCTTAATTAATCAAAATACATATTTAAATTAATTTAAGTACAACAATAATTTTAAATTATCTTAATTAATTAAAAATATATTTAATTATATAATTATTAAAATTATTCTTAATTAACTAAAATATATTTAATTAATAAAAAATTAATTAAGAAAAAATAATAAAAAAGGGGGCGACGGCGACATCCGCCGCCCCCGTACAGCAGGGCGACGACGCCGTCGTCGCCGCCCAAACCATGCCTCGCCGTCGCCCTTAGTAATTTTTCTGGGCGACGTCGCGTCGCCCAGATCTGATTTGGGCGACGCGACGTCGCCCAGATTTGGGGCGACACTATCTGCGGGAGGGGGGCCGGGCCGGGCGGGTTGGCGGGGGAAGAGGGAGGCGGGGAGGAGAAGGGAGGCGGCGGTGATTGCGGTGGGGGTAGGCAGCAGGGGGCGGGGCGGGGGGGCGGTGGGGGGGGTAGTAAGGTTTTTCTTTTTACTTTTTTTATATATAATAATAATAATTTTTTTATAATTTAAATTAAATATATTAGTTAAATAATTTGCTAAATCTTAACCTTTCATTTCTTTTAAAATCGGTTGAGATTAATTGATTAGATCTAACGATCATTATTTGATCAAAAAAATCCAACGGTTGCTAAAATAAGGGTAATATATATTTAATAAGGGTATAACGGTCATTTTATAAAAAAATTAACGCCGTTAGTTACATTTAACGGAAAGGGCGATTCAGTTATATTAAGAAAAACACAGGGGGGCTTTTAGCCTATTTTTAAAACAGATGGGGGTTTTCAGCGGACTTTTTAAAACACAGGGGGGTTTTATGCATTTTAGCCAAAAAGAAATGACTATTGGCTATAATTTAATTAGCTATGAACTGAAAATCGTGGTAAATACTTTTTATTCACCACGATTAAGTAAAACTGATGCAAAAACATAATTTTTACCACAAAAAAATTATTTGCTTTGGTAAAAATATTTGCCATGGCTTTTAGCCATAGCAAATGTTTTAGCTACTCTCGCAGATACTACGGCCAACAGTCATTGCATGATTGTGGTTAATGACTATTTACTATAAATATTTTATTATTAACCATGTCAGTTAGCCATGATCAAACGTTACATGTTTTTTAGCGAATTGGTTGCCAAAACCCGTTTACCTATAACTATTTTACAACCAAAAAAAAAAAAGTTGTTGGAAATAAATTGTTGTTTTCCGATTAACTAACCTCATTTATAATTTATTTGGCAACCATTTGAAGAAATAAAAAAAACAAACAAAATTTGTTGCGAAATAGTAATCCTTTGGGGAACGACAATTATATCTTTTTATGTAATTCAGATACAAAAGTGAGTTATTTGGTTATTGAATTTCTTCTATGTTCCCATTTGATTTGAGTTTTGGATAATTTAAAAGGAGAAACTATTTAATGTGGTGACTCAAATGAACTTTCTTTTAGTTTTTACTGGTGTTGCACGCGTTCTCTACGAGCATATATAAAATAATCATAATCTGAGATGAAGAAAAAAAATAATTGCAAAACAAGACGCAATTGTCGTGTGAGGAGAGGTGAAAGAAAAAAAGTATGTGAAAAGAAAAATATATGGGGATCTGGAAGAAAAAATAAAGTAATTATGGATTTAATATGTGAAAGTTTGTGAGGAAAATAACATGTGAGAAAGAAATATGGAGTAGTGGGACGAAAGAGAAAAAATTGTAATTATGATATATTAAAAAAATATTAAAATTACTACTATGATCAATTTTTTTAAGAAACAAAATTAGTTAAAAGGTAAATTTGGGTATTCAAAAATTGATACGATTAAAGGGTTCTTTTTTTTTTTTTTAAACTAGTCGTCGTTGCACGCGCTTCTTGTGAGCATATAAAAAAAATTGTGATATGAGATAGAGAAAAATAAATTAAAATTCATGAGAATAAAAAAACGTAGGGTGAGATGACAGAAAAATAATATTTTATAATTGAAAGTTTATTTAAAATATATAAATTTGTAAAAAAAAAAAAAAAAACAAACATGGAGAAGTTTACTCATGGAGTAGTGGGTGAGAGATTTTTTTTTTTAATAAAATTGTGTGATTATTTAAATATTTTAAAATTATTATTTTGATCAAATTTATTTTGAAGAAAAAGAAATTAATTTGAGGATAAAATATGGCAATATAAAATTAGTACGCTCAAAAAATTTTATTTTATAATAGCACATATAATAGTACTGATGGTGTGATTGAATTTTTGTTTCTTATTGAAGTATAATATAATTATGCACTATCATTTATTATTTTAGGTGATGTAAGTTTTGAATGTTGAGATGATTTAAGTGTAAAATGAGTTATTTGGTGATTGAATTAAATTTCTTTCATGTTTACTGTTTTATTGCAATTTGGAATAATTTAAGTGTAGAAAACTATATCCAGTGTGATGATTGAATTGGAATGTTTTTTTTTTTTTTATGGGTGAATAGCTGTTTACTTATGTGATATTATAAATGAGCAAATTACTCCTTATGAAAAAAAAAAAAATAGTCATTTATCCCTCTGAACTTTTTAAAATGAAGTAATTTATCTCAATGTCTAAAGAGGTAAATTGTTTCATTTTAAAAAACATAAAAAAATAAATTGTTGTATTTTAAGAAAACACATAAAGGTAAATTACCGTGTTTTAGAAAACACAATGAGATAAATTGCTAATTTTTTATATAGAGGGATAACTTGTCCATTTATAATATTACAGGAGGGTTGCTTTCATTTTTCCGTTTTCTTTATTATGATGTGATCATTTGGATTTTGGTGTTTCTGGTCGTAGTATAAAATAAGATTTTTGTACTATATTTTATTGAAATTACGGGTAGAAATAGAGCGTCATAAATTTGAGGTTGAAACATCAAATGAGGAAGAAAACATGAAAAACCAAGAAAATGTCAACTAATTCTACTGTAAAAATGTCTGAACACAATTGAAAGGAGAAAATAATCATGGAAAATTAATGTTGTGATCTCAGCTGATGATAAACGGGTTAAATGCAATTTTATTCCCTGTGTTATAGGTAATGAGCAATTTATCCCCCTGTGAAAAAAAAAAAAAAAAACAGCAATTTACTCCCCCTGTGTTATTAAAAATAGAGCAAATCACCCCCCTCACACGTTTTGTGTATTACACGCGAATTTTTTTTATTTTTTTGTATTTTTTTATTTAACATTTAAAATAATATTTATATCTTTATTTGATAACCGTTGGATCTTGATCAATCTATGGTCCACAATTAACTAATAAATCAACGGTGTAGATCATCTATTTTAAATCAATGGCTTAAATTTAAATAAAAATATATATTATATTTAATTAATTTGAATATATATATTTATACTTTTATAATAAACCTATTTACATATATATATATGTATTTATATATATATAGAGAGAGAGAGAGACGTTGGTGGAGGGGAGGGAGGAGGCGAGGGGACCAAGGAGAGGTGGATCTGGGCGGAGGCGGATTGGGCGTGGCCTCGATGGGAGGAGAAGGAGGCGAAGAGGAGGGGCAGGAGGAGAAGGAGGCGAGGGGAGGGGGGGGGGGGGGGGGGGGGGGGGGGGGGGGGGGAGAAGAGGCTGCGGCCATGGGAGGAAGAGTGGTGGCGCGAGGAGGAGGAAGTGGGTTGCGATGGGGAGGAGGAAAGGGGAGGCGGCAGCATGAGGGGAGGTGGTTGGGGTCGGAGGCGGAGCGAGGGGAGGGAGATGGTGGCGGCAAGGCGGCGGAGGCGGCAGCGGCAGCGACAGCGGTGGTTTGCTGAATTGAGAAGGATGAAGAAGAAAGATATTTATATATATATATATAATTTTTTATATACTAATATATTATATTAATATAATAAATATTATTTATAAATATATATATGTATTAATATAATTAGATTACATATATAAGTAAAAATAATAACTTATTGGTTAAGAAATATACCTAGATGCACGCCGAGCCCGTGTAATACACCGTTGGATCGAAGAGGGTAATTTGTTTTATTTTTAATAACAAAGGGGCATAAATTGCTCTTCTTTTTTTTTTTTTTTTTTTATAGGAGGTAAATTGCTTATTCCCCATAACACAGGGGGGTAAATTACATTTTTCCCGATGATAAACTGCAAAAATCGATATTGTTTTTTATTAGTTTTTAAAACTTCAAATTAATGTTACATTTAAATTATATGTAACTAATTATGCAGATTTGTGAAGAAGTGTTTGGAGGTAAATTCAGAAGGGTTGGATTTATGGTGAATTCTAAAGTATTTCACACTAACTTTCTATTTACTATTTGGACTTAGGTTCTAAATTTTATTTCAAGTTTTACTACATATACTCTGATTTCAGTAAAATATGTTGAAAAATGATGCATTTGCATTTGAATTATGACTTTATTTTTTGATATATTTGGACTTGTGAATTATTCATATAGATATATATAAAGGAATTTAAATAATTTATATATGTAATCAAATTAAATAAGAAATTTTAAAATAAAATAGACAAACTATAGAATTTGAAAATATTTTATATTTCGTTGCAAATATATATTAGTATATATGTAGACAAATTAATTAAACATAAAAAAGTAATAATATATTTGGTTGCCAAAATATTTTTTTTTTTTTAAGAAGATCTCTAGAAACAAAAAGTCCCGTTGTGAAAGAAATTTTTAGTGGAAAAAAAATATTTAATGTATAAAAGTTTTTGACAATCAAAATTTTCGTCTAAAAACTATATTCTAGCACCTTTAAAGAAGACCTCTAGAAACAAATAATTTTGTTGCGTAAAAAGAACTTTTAATTAGGAACGACAATCATTGCGTAAAAACCTTTAAGCAGCCAAAATTTTCATCCAAAAATAGATATTTTGGGACGAATATTTTTGTTATGAAATTACATTTTCAAGAACATATTTTTTTGTTGCCTAAATGTTTGTAATTTGCAAAGATGTATATCGTTGCGAATCATCGTAAATACTTTTATGTGCAAAAAAAAAAATATTTTTAGGTATTTAGCAATGAAATGTGGACTTTATGAACAAAAAGAATATTTTTAAAAATAATATTTTGTTTGCAAAATTCACTTTTGGCAACAAAAATAAATATTGTAGCCTATGGTTAAACTAGAGGCAACCATAATTGTTTTTGTTGTGTTGAACTTTTAGCAACAAGCATTTACTATTTACCAAATTGGCAACAACAAAAATTTGTTGTATATAGTGTTCACAGTAAAATAGGAAAAAATGCAATTTACCCCCTATGACCAATTTAGGTATCTCACTAGTATCAGAGCCACCCTAATCTCCATCCGATGACACTACAGAGGCCCGCCGGTCGGGAGCAAATGACGGTTCACACCCGGTTGATGAGGATTAGGAGTGTCGCATTATATTTGAATTTTCTTTTGATGTATTTTTCAATTTTAAAATAAAATTAGCGAATTTCATTTTAATTTTTATTATTAAGGCATTTTAGTTTGGTACATTCATTCATTCTTTATTTTAATTGCATTTCATAAATACATTTAAAAAAATTATAAAAATTTAGATGAAGTTGACAATGGCGTTGTAAGAATTATCATCATAAGTTACGTCTCAAAATTTGCGATGGTCATTGTTGTCGCAAAGCCCGTTCCAAATAAAGTAAATATAGTAGCCGTTATCCGTCCAAATTTGCCTGTACTAAATAAACATTCTGTCACAATAGCTGACCGTTGAGACAGACTGTTTGGAACTGTTGCAATATTCCCGATGTTTTCTACTTTTCCTTCACAAATCTTTTCAACTTGCTCCATTACTACAGTTGTTTTCCTTCACGAAAATTTTCCGACTTGCTCCAATACAACAGTTGTTTTTCCATCACAAAATCTATCAAAACAATGATTCTGCCACGGAATTTTGTAAATTCTCATCGCAGAAGATAATTTTTTATTCATAAAAAGTATTAGTAAGGTATTTTTGTCAATATATAATTTATACGAAATGTTCATGAGAGGTATTTTGTCAATATATAATTTTTGTCAACATATGTAACTTTTTTTCCAGCATCAGTAATTTCTATTCAAAATTCTAACAAAAAGAATACAGTTGTAAACAAAGATTTTTCAGAGGAGATGCAAGTGTAGTAGTTTCACATCTTTAAATCGTGCTAAATATAATTAATCTTAAAAGTATTTTGATATGGATATATATATATATCTATACTAATATAAAAAAGAAACTCCTTATACACTACAAATGAAAGTTATTGTGACACCGCCGCACCATTTTTTTGAAATTCAAAATTAGCCTTTCTATTATCTACTTTATCTATCTGTATTTATATCTAAACTATATCTTTACTAATATAAAAAAGAAACTCCTTATACACTCACAAATGGAAGTTATCGTGACACCGCCGCACCATTCTTTTGAAATCCAAAATTAGCCTTTTTATTATCTACTTATATATCTATATTTATATCTTCTATATTTATATCTAAACTATATAGAAAAAATAATGCCATTGAACTAATAATATAACTAACTTCTTCAAGTTATTCAATTTTATTTTAACTGATAAATTAGTTTTTTTTTCTTTCTTTCTTTTTTAAATTTAATATATTGATTTATATATTTTACTCTTATATAATGTATTTTAAAGTGTAAAAAATTATTTATTATATATACGCAGGAACGACGTACCACAATGACTAGTATTATTATAAACGAAGACCAAAGAGAAAAACAACCATCTATATGAACCTCAAATCTTGGACAAGACAACACAATAAATGAATGCAAACAAACATGCCGATGCGACAAACTCTGAACTAAAACAAGCTTTTGTATCACTATTTCCCATTTGGTCCACCCAACATAAACTACAATATTACCTTTTTGGAGTGAACTGCAATTATATTATGTAACCTAAATTATTACTCCTTTTCGTACCTATGTCTTCTTTTCACTTCCATACCATTAATATTTCAAAAAATGTTTATTAAAAAAACGAAAATTTTATTTACATTACTATTTTTGTAAAAGTGAAATTTGAGATTAATTAATTAATTTATTTATCAAGGGATTAATTACATTTTATCTCCAATATATATAAACATTATCAGACACAAAATTTCTCTGAATGGAAAAAACGCAATGCGAATCCATCCATAAAATCATTAATAAGTACAAAATCTCTTGACAAAAAAAAAAAGGACAATAAAACCTGTAAACTTTAAAAAAGAAGCTCTCAAGGTTTCGCGTTGCCTTTTTTTTTTTTTTTTTGGTTTCGTTCAAATGAATTTTTCGTATTTTCACTTTGGGTCTGTTTGCATTTAACCATTTTAATGGGGGAAAAGATTCATAGTAAGAAACTTTAATTTATATTGGAATGTCTTAGAAAATAAAAGAGTGACATTTGGGACAATGGTATAGTATTTAATTCAGCTTTGAGTGGTGGAGAAAATAAGAATATTTGTGTTCAGACTCATTGACAAAGTCCATAATTTAGTTATTAGCTGTACTAACAATGGGAAATAAAATATAAAAAAAGCCCCAAATTTAATATTCAAAATGTAAGGGCACCCCAACATATATGGAAAAAAATTTAATCTTCTAAATACAAAGGTAATAATTTTGGTTGTGTACAGATTTATTTATATTATTTTAAAATTTTCATATATTGAGAAAAGAAATGATTAAAAAAAAAGTGCGCAAAATTAAACTGGTCGCATGCATGTCTCATATAATTTTTTGATCATTTTAGGGAATTCCGATCATTTTTGTTTTCATTGTACGGATTTTTTAAAAGTTACACGACAAGTTATCAAAATAAATTCTTACAGAATAAAAATGGGTGAATAACAATTTACTCTCCCGTGATATTGAAAATGGACAAATTACCCCCTATAAAAGATAAATAGCAATTTACCTCTTGCCTAAGGAGAAATTGCTTCAATTTTAAAAACATAGGGAGGTAAATTACTATATCTTAAAAAATATAAGGAGTGAATTGCTATTTTATTTTTCATAAGGAGGTTGTTTGCGTGTATTTCCTAATACAAATAGATAGATTGCAATTTACTCAAATTAAAATTATCAATTCTTGGACTAAAATGGCAAATTCCCGGACACGCCAACATATACGTACGTACTTGTAGATTTCAACAAATGTCAATACATCATCAAACAGGTACCCTAAATCCCATTTCATATTTTACTTGGTCCATTCCTTTTCTTGTCCAGCTTCCACCCTCCTCCTATATATACCCTATTACTTTCCTCTCATTCTTGACAAAGAGAAAAAACACAGAACAAAAATGAAAACCCTATCTATCTCTTTCTCTTTCTCATGATCTATATATGTACATATACAGACATATATATATATATCTACGTTCATACGACTCGAACTTGAAGGATCTGTGAAGCTCAGGAGGGATAGCGCCACCGGCCACGATCGACTGGTTTCAGGTACGTACCATCGTTGTTTTTCAACTTAATATGCAGTCAAGTGGCGCTATCCATCCTGAGTTTCATGGCTCCTTCTTGCTTATCATTCCGTCCGTCCGTCCGTCCGTCCGCGCGCTTGCTGCAGATCCGTGCAACTAGAGTTTTTTACAACTTGAGTTTTTAGCTCGATCGATCTCCATGTTTTTTGTTACTATTTTTTGGGGTCGTAATTGACTGATTTCTTCTATTAGCTCAAAAACCATCAAGTTAAAATATTAAATGACGGAAAATTCTTATCTGGACCTAGTTTGGTTGACACTTGCTCTGTGATTGGTCACTTACCCTAAATTCTACACCAATCACATCGTAAGTGTATTACACTTGCCATATAATTGGTTCAGATTTGGCCGAGTCGGGTCATTTGACAGCTAGCGTTGTTAAGATATTCATATTAAATTATTCCGCGCTCTAAAAAATTAAAATTTTGGATTATTTGGTCATTCAACATTGTATAAGAGCCGGGACGAATAAGATGTATTGGGTTCGAATCTCGTTGTCTTTTATTTATAAAAGAAAGATTTCACATGTCTATACGTAAGCCTTGAGGAGACGTACGTACTAAAATATTAATATTAAACAATTATTTTTTAATACTTAAACTTTGAGATGAAATAGTTGTTTGTTTAACAAGGGGCACTGCGTCCGGGGGATTGTAATTATATTGCTGGATAACCATGGCCCCTTTGTATCTTTGTTTGAGGGTCTGTTGTCTTTGAGTCAAGCTACACACACACACACACTAGCGTTAATTAATTAAGAGATGGAGTGGAAAAGAGGGTTCGAGTGTGTGTGTGTGTGTGGGTGCATATATACATGCATCAAGAGATGGAGCCAACAGTGGGCTACACCCAAGAACCAGCTTTATGTTGGTATAACCTTCACTTTTCTAAAGGATTAAATGCAATTTTAAAACTACAGTTAAAAAAAAAGTAATAATTATTCCTGTATTTTAAAAAATAAAGCAGATTACCCTCTATCATCAATGATTTAGATAAAAGGATAATTTGTTATTTTTTCAGAGAGATTTTTTTGCTCATTTTCTCGTATTATATGAGGGTAAATTGCATTTTTTTTATCTTTTTAAAATTAAATTCTAGAATATATAATATATATTGTCCAAGTTAAAAAAAAAAATCTAAATTTCATCGAACTTTAATTCAGGTTGCGCTTGGTAAAGTGCATTTGAATTTAGCTAAAATTTAAACGAACGAATTTTGAATTTCTTTGATTTAAATTCATTATATATATATATATATATATATATGTATATATAATATATATACTTAAAATCTCTTATTTGGATATGTAAAGAATTTGGAGGCAAAGATTTCAAAATCATTTGACTATAAAGTATAAAAATATTGCAAAAAGTTTTAAAATGACTCGAGTATTGGGTGGATTTGAAATCCATCGTAACATGAGGGCTTATCTGATAAATTTAGTTTATTTCATAAGCCAAATAAGTTAGATTAATTTAAATGTGAATTTCACATTCATCAGACTAAAATCCGTGGATTCAAATGCACACTTAGGCTACAATGAATTGATGAATTTGAATTTGAGGGGAAGAATTTGCATAAATAATTTCAATTGACTTCATATAAAAAAAAATCCATTAATATTTAACAAAACATAATTTAATATTAGAATGGAATGATTTCATATTCAAATTTAAAATTAATAAACAAAAGTTCAAAGAAATTATTTTAAAATTTTAAAATTCATAACTTCAAATCTATCCATCCAAATGCAAGTACATTCTTGCTCTTTTTTTTTTTTAATTCAGACCTCATGCCATATGATCGACATTCCTTGGAAATATATTTCTCAACACTATGATGGAATGTGTTCATTATTCTCTTCATTTGTAATCGAGCAAAATGGTCAAATTCTTTCTAAAACAGCTACTTAAAAATAATTACATGCATGATTAGTAGTGCTTCTGACGATAAATTCAAATGATTAATGTTTTCTGCAAATGATCTATATGTCTCACGTAAAAAATTAAGGTGAATCTATCAAACGCCCACCCCATAGTAAAAGAAACAAAAAAAACCCAAGCAAAAAGGGGGGAAAAATAGAGAAAAGTAGCTGATCGAGATGATCATTGATGTGTGCAATTTGTTTGGTCTCTTATTACATGGATTATTATCCACTTTGATTTTAAGAATCTTACATCTCGTCGGGAAATAAAGGACTTGGGCTTATAAACCACTAAGACTCTTTTTCTACAATTGATACTTGGTATGTGCTTACTTCATCAGTTCAAATGAGGGGTTTGAGACGGACACATGATGTTGTACCCTCAAACCGTGCAAAAATAGATGGGATGAATGATCAGTAGCAATCTAATACGCGCAAAGACCTGCCAAGTCACAAGTAATAGTATATTCTTCTTTTTATTTGCCCAAAAAACCCCTTTTACAATGCCTTGGAGACCTGTTCACTAAAAGAAAACACGATAAACCCGACTTTGAAGCTTATAAACCCGTCATACAGAATATTAGAGACGAAAATTTTCATCAATAGATTTGTTGCTGAAGGTTCGATGGCTGATTCTATAGTTGAAATTCATCTATAAATTAAGACGGAAACAATCTGTCACTAAATCCGTCTCTGAGTTTAGAAAAAATGTAATCCAAAACAATCTTTTGAATCCATCTATAACATTATAATATAGGGATAATTACACTCCTCTCCCCCGAGGTTTGGTGTAATTACACGTAGACCCCCTTTGATTTGAAAAATTATATCTAGCACCCCTGAGGGTTGCTTCATCTAACAAATAAGTCCCTCTGTTAATCAAAATTCACCAAATTAACTAATATTAACAAAAAAATCATAAAAAGTTCTATATTAACCCTTAATTGACTTATTACTGATTTATTGCAGGTCAAATAAATTTTTCTATGACTAAATTACTCTCATACATCTTCACGCGTTAATATATCTGAGGACGTATATCTTCACCGTTAAAAGAATAATTTAATTCAAAAAAAATTATTTAACATGCAATAAGTCAGCAATAAATCAATCAATAATTAATATAGATTTATTTCTAATTATTTTGTTAATATCAGTCAAGTCGGTGAATTTTGACTAACGGATGGACTTATTTGTTAGAGTAGGCAAACCTCATGGGTGCTAGGTGTAATTTTTCAAACCATAGGGGGCCTACGTATAATTACACCAAACCTCAGGGGAGGGAAGTGTAATTATCCCTATAATATATTTTAGAATAAATTACAACCACCTCCCCTGAGGTTTGGCATAATTACGAATACCCTATCGTTGTTTGAAAAATTATCAATACCTCTTTGATTTTAACGGTCATATAACAATTAGCCCAATCCATTAAGTTTGCATCCATCTTTTGTGGTGAACCGATCAAAATACCATTGTGGATTAAAAGTTACAATTTTATTTATTTTTTAAAAAATTTTTTTATAGATTATGTAGATAATTTTTTAAAAATTCCATCCATCTCGTTCAATTTTTTTATAAGTTTTAATTTTTTAAAAAAAATAAAAAAATATAGTAAAGTCAAAATTGATAATTCCATACCTTCATCTAAAAATTACATAGTTTCATCAAACATCAGCGGAGTATTTGTTATTTTTCAAACAATAAGAAAAATATACATACTTATATCAAATCGATCGTTGTAATTTACCCTATATTTTATGTATGCACCTCTATTTCCATGCATCTTTGATTCTATGTCTATTTTAGTGATGTCTCAAAAAATAATCCATCTCTAATTTCGTAGCTAAAGACAAAATTTTTAGCCTCCTTGACATAATAGTGAGTTGTCCCTACATCCAAAACACTATAGTGCATATTCTCAAGTTATTCTTTCCAAGAAAATTGAATCATCAATATTCAAGATAAAAGTTAGTAGTTTCTGTCTTTTTAGTTTCAAACAATTGCAGACAACAGAGTTAATAAAAACTCTATACATGTATGGTCTTAGATACGTATGAGGTAACCTAAAACGAAGAAATTATCATAAAACCAACATGGAATTAAGTTGAGCCCACTAGAAAAAAAGTTTCTATTGCCTATGGTTTTACAAACTATGGATTAAACTCGTGGTAAATAATACGATGGCAAAATTACATTTTTGGTCCTGTAACTTTAGGTCGTTAGCACTTTTAGTCCTGTAACTTACTTCATTTACACATTTAGTCCTTTTTTTGACGAATTTAGTCTTGAGCATCTGACATTTGGTCCTTTTTTGACAAAGTTAGTCCTGTGTTGACATTTTTGATCCTATTCAAACTATAATAAATCTCATTTTTGATCCTGTAACTATTAGTCGTTAGGACAAAAATTGTCAATACAGGACTAAATTTGCCAAAAAAGGACAAAATGTGAGATGCTAAGGACTAAATTCATAAAAAAAAGACTAAATGTGTAAATGAAGTAAGTTACAGGACTAAAAGTAACGACCTAAAGTTACAGGACCAAAAATATAATTTTACCTAATACGATTAAATAAAAAGTTATGCAAAAACTTAACATATTCATCATAAAAACTATTTTTACCATGGATATGAGTCATGACAAATTTTTTTGCCACGGTTTTTAAACATGACAAACATATTAGCCGCACTAACAAAAATCACGGCTAATAACCGTTGCACGGCTGTG
Source organism: Sesamum angolense (assembly GCA_034509725.1). Taxonomy (NCBI): domain Eukaryota; kingdom Viridiplantae; phylum Streptophyta; class Magnoliopsida; order Lamiales; family Pedaliaceae; genus Sesamum; species Sesamum angolense. The sequence continues at coordinate 62,219 of JACGWL010000613.1, forward strand.
GTCAATAACTTTATACTGTTGTTATTAATATTTAATCATGATAATTAGCTATAGTTAAATGTTATATTTTTTGTAGTAAGGCTCGTCACCTCTTGGAGACACCAATAGTCTTGCCCCTATGACGATCGGTAGTCGTGGTGTGTCGTGCACAGACAAGGCGGCCCCAACAACGACAGAGACCATGATGGTTCCTAAGAGTGGCACGCAAAAGAAAATAAATATACAAAGACTATAGTCAAGACTGAATAATCAAACATGTATCTTCTTCAAGATCATCCTTAAGCTTCATCTTCAGAGCAGGACTGATTATGTCATTACTTTAGTGTTTTCTACAAAAAAATTGATTTCCAATAAAAAAAAAAAAAAACCTCAAGAAATTAATTAAAATTACTATTTCCTGCCATTAATTTCCATTTATCGAACCCGCAATAATATGATTCAAAGAATAAGTCATATTTGTGTAATAACAATATCTTGATTGTTATTATTATAATTGTTGAATATTTCAAATATGAAATCTTCAATGAAGTATGTGATGTTTCTGGGAATATAAGTGAGATACTTGATGCTGTTTGAGACTGATGAAACTTTCATTCCGTGAGACATATATAGGCCTCTTAATTACGGGTGATTGGGCCAACGGGGCCTAGCGAAGTTGGCGAAGTTGAGGCTCCATAATTTTAAAGGTTATTGGTCCGAATCCCATTAGGTGGGTGGGATATTATTTGATATATAGTAGGAGTTGGTTTACTGTTTCATTCCTAACTTATTATTCCCTTACACCAATTTTAGTGAAGGATTTTTTTTTTAATTATATATCAACGTCTCAATAAATAGAGTAATATATCAATTAAAATTAATTCATCAATATACCTAAACAGAAATAGAATATATTATTAAAAATTCATATAAAATAGAATAAGCTTCACACAAAAAAATTATAATAAGCTCACATAAAATATATAAATTTTAATAATTAATGGCCATAATTAAATATAGAGCAGCACGTGGATGTTGACTCCTTCCCAATAAACTCCGTTTAGGTCACGGCGTCTTAATTACTTTTCATGAACATCAATTTTATGACTTCATCGTATTAAATTAATGTTGATATCTTCATATTTTATATCCTTCTTTATCGACTTCATGGGTTGGACTAAGGATGACAATAGGGTGGATTTGGGTTGACTCAAGACCCGTCCCGTCAACTTTGGGAAGGATTCGAGACCTGCCCCGTCCTGCCTTGGTATAAAATCCGCTAGGGTGGGTCTAATTCGATAGATATTTTATAAATATATATGTATATGTAAAAGTTAATTTAAGATATCAATTACAAACAAAATTGTTCATGGCCTAACTCAAATATTCAAGTCCAAAAAATAAATTTTCAAGTATAAATGAATTATTCATAGAAATAGTCCAAACAATTTATAACAATTATACAGTACTAACAATTTCTTTCATTTTCGTCCTCGTTAAGTATTGTGAGATATTTTTCAATTTACCAATTATTGAATAAATACCTAAGAATAAATAAATAAAATGATATAATATTTTGTTAGTGTTTCTTCTACAAAAAATAAAGTGAAATAATATATATAGAGGCTTAATTACATTTACTACCCCGTATATTACGGGGGTAGTAAAATAAGGACTCTAAATATAGGGGTAGCAAAAAGTACCCCGTAATTAATTTTTTTTTTTTTTTTTTTGCAATTGTAGGACTCCGGGCATCGAATTTTTAAAAGTGGCCGGAATTTGCTTATATGGACAAAATTAGGGCAATTTTTTTGGGGATTTTGCTAACTGGGCATCTTTTTTATTTTTTATATGCCATGTAAGCACTCACATGGAAAAAAATGAAATTATATAAAATTAATTTGAAATTTTGTATTATTTGTACAATAATAAAAATATAATTATTATTTTATATAATATAAATTTAAAAAGAAAAAAATTAAACACCCTCACCCCCTCCCACCCACCCCCGGCTACCCACCAACCCAATATATATATATAATATATATATATATATATATAAAATAATTATACCAGGCGGGTTTCAAGGTGGGTCTTTAAGGACCTCGGACCAGCCCCGGGCCCAACTAGATCTAATACTTAGGAGTTAGGACCCGCTACCCTATTCGCTTGTAATTTTTTGACTCAGACCCGCCCATTAGGCAGTTTCTGCAGGCTTGGATCCAATATTCTTTTATGATGTAAATAATTTTCAATAAAATAATGTACTTGATGTGAGTAAAAAGTTGCTCGTTTAGATCTATTAAATTTGAGATCTTTAGGCCTGATTTTTTTTACAAATATTGAAATGAAAATATACAAAAAGTATATTAATTACTCTTATGCTCAAATCAGCCAGCAGTGTAATAAGAATGGCGTAAAGAAAAAGCGATGTAAAGTAATAGAACAATAATTGGTCGTAAAAGAATGAATATTTTGTGCGCATGTACGTTGCCAAAAATCATTACCCTAATATCAAAAGAGCGTTCTCACTGGATGTGCCCCGAGTTCCTAGGGGGTGGTTGGAGTATGTCCTAGATCCTTGGGATCTATGATAGGTTACATGGTTGTTATGCCTCCAAGTGGATGGATAGTCCTATGCAAATTGCGTATGCAGATACCCTGGCGCACCAATGGGTGTCGCATCATCCTCCCATGTGGATTTGTGGACCTTTGTTATAGCCTATTCCACCTAAACGGTAGGCTTCCTCAAAGAGAAGAGGAAGAGGAAGAGGAAGAGGGAGCCCCTGGGTACACCTACTTTGTTTGTTTATGAGTATTTCTTTCTTGATTAATGTCTGATCTTGATGTATTTCTTTCACAGGACAAATCATGTCCTTGCGCATGCATTTCTTGCACAGGTCAAATCATTCACAAATTTAATTTTTCTTAGTCGAAGTTCATCATTCTCATTAGAAAAATACATATGCATGTCACATAACTTTTTAAATTTGGGCATTTTCCGAGTGGCTAAGTTTTGCTAGAATTACTATACTTTAACTTTTAGAAATATTTTGGTCCTACATCTATTTAATATGAAAATTAAGTTAATTAAACACCTTAATATATTAAATAATTAGGCCATCCTCACAAGAACTCATCATATTCTCGTGATTAATTCCGATGCTTAATTCCTAGCATACTTTCATTACTTCGCTCAATGTCTTAAAATGCAAATATTCACAAAGCAATCAAGAACTTGGAAAATAAATTAAATTAACAAAACAAATAATATCAAAGAGAAAGCTATAATAATTTCACTAATCTAACAAATGGTTCAACTTAATTCTAGGAACTTGGCAAACAACGCAATAATAATCCTAAACTAAACATTAAAGAAATCGCCAAAGAAAAGAGAGATAGAAACTATATCCCGATCGCCTAGTCGGCTTGATGCTCAATTATAACTTCTCGCTTCGCTCCAAGCTCTTCCAAAATAATCAAAAGTAGCATATAGATGTGAATGTAGAATTTTTCTTTTCCTCCTCTTTGAACGTCAATCCTCGCTGCTTTCATTGCTTAAAGGCTTGAAAAATCAGAATTTCTGGCAAAACTATGTCTCTGTCTCGAGAACAAAACCAGGTCGCATTGCAGACTGTCTGAAACTAGATAATTTTGCCTGGAAGAAACACAGGCGTGTGACAGTACACGGCCTGACGATTTTCGGTCCGACAGAGGAACACGGCCATGTCCTATGCCACGACTAGAGCATGTTGAGAGTGGTGTCTGACTACTTCTGCATGTGTTTGCACTTTTGTACTTCTTTTAGTCCCTAATTAAGCCCGTAAAAAGTAAAATACCCAAAAGGCAGTAACCCTAAGAAGAAAGGAGATTTGAAATGCATTAAATCCAATGAGTCAATTTACACTGGATATAATAGTGTGAATCTGTTAAGTATTTGTTCTCCGTTATAAAAATCTTGCGTACTTTAAGTACATTTTTTTAATAATAAATCAGAATGAGTTATAAAATAATAAATTTTTATTTAAAAAAAAAAAGACAATTTAATAGTCCTAATGCCTTTAGGCCCCGTTTGATTCGTGTGATTAGGCATGATAAAATTATTTATCATGCTTAATTAAATATTTTGTTAGTATTATTAGAGCCCGATATTAATACCAGACTCAGTCTTATTAATCACAACAATCGGTATTATGAATCAAGCCCATTTAATTCGTATTAGTAATCCTACAAGTTAATATCAATTTTTTTCTCTAATTTACCCTCGGACACTTTCTTTTCTCTCTTCTCATCTCCACTCTCTTCCCTCTTTGCCTTTTTTAGGAAAAATTACATAATATCCCCTTGTGTTATCCGAAAATTGCTAAAAACTTACCTGATGTTAATTAAATAGTCTAAAAATATCCTTTATAATTATAAACCCTGCTAAAAAAATGTTAAAAAAATAGAGAGTTGATTACACGCGCCATAAACGAGAATTGAATACCGTTTTGAACTATTTTAGCCTTTGACTATTTTTAATAGACAAAATAACCCCTATCTTATGCCATTATCCCTTCTCTTTATTTTTTTTATTAACTCTTTATCTTTTTCACATTTTATTCAAAAATATTGCAAATACTGAATAAGTAATATTCATTAAATCTTTATATGTAAAAAATATCACTACATCAAATTAAATCAATATAGTTTTTTATATATGAAAATATAAAATATTTAGGATTATTTTAATATTTATATGTTTTTAAAATTAAAATACATGATTTTTTCCTAAAATATTATTAATTAATTTGATTTTGTATTGAATATATTTTGAAATTATATTATTTATATAAATTATAGTAAATAAATTTACATAATATTTACAGTATTATTTATATGAATTACAGTATTATATTCATGATAAATTTATATATATATATAATGTATTTTTATAATACATAAATCTCGACCTTTCGTTTTTAAAACTAATTAGATCTTATGGTTCTGATGAGATATAGAAGATCCAACTGTCATTATAATAATAATTATTTATAATATATAAGGGTATAACGGAAAAAAAAATGACGCCGTTAAGTCAAATAAATGGCAAGGGGAGAGTGTGCAAAATTTTAAAAAATACATGGGAGTGAACCTTATGAATGATTAAAAAATTCTATTTTAAATCATAATAGTTTAATAATAAAAAATAGTAAAAATACTACTTCTTTCATTTTTGGACACTTGAAAAATATTTGAGTTTTTATCATTAATTACTTAATTGAATACGTGTTTCCAACTTCAGCTTATATATAAATATAGAAAAAAAAGTATTTTGAAAATTAATTTTATTTTAATCAATTGTATTTCAATAAGTAATTTAGGGATTTTTTTTTTTTTTTGAATCATTCACAAGCTACAATATAAAAATATAAATACCTTAAAAATGGATACCCTTTATAGTCTTTTTGCATTTAATCATTACGTTATAATCCTTTCAACCAAACACCATATTATATTATTAAATGAAATATCCCACATGCAATACCTCAAACCAAACATCATATAATCCAAGATATGATTAATAATAATTTAATTTTTCATCACACTCCTAATCTTATCACACGAATCAAACGAACCCTTAAACTACTTAGACAATGACAAATATATTTAAGTAGTTGCGAGAAATTAGAACCACTAAATAATTTTTTTATTATTATTATAACTTAATTTATCTTTTTATTTACTGACTTTTATTTATTATTAAAAAAGAATCAAATGTCTTTCTTACCGTTACAAAAATTACTAAAAGATTTGAAAATTCTAAACTCGACCATGTTACCTTACAAGACTTTGTCACAATTTTGAATTTAAAATGATTGATAACTATCAACTCATATATATAGTTAAGAGTTGGTTCTTAAAAATATATAAATTCAAAATTTTTACTAAAGATTAATATAATATTTAATCATAATTTAAATATTTTCATTTAAAAACGTTTTAATAAAAGTAATAGTAAAGGGGAAGAAGACTAAATTTATTGATTTGTTTTATAAGGAGGCAATCATAATTAAGTTCAAATAACTTGATTATTTCTTTACTTGTAAGTGCATTAATATAACACTACAAAAAAAAAAAAAAGGGGAGTTGGCACGGATTTCACGACCGTTTCAAAGCCCGTGCCATATTGGTACGGGCATTGGAGCTCAAGAGGAACGGAAAGTGATTGATGACGTCATAATCCACATATTTTATGTCTATTTTTTTGGAATGGTCGAATCATTTCAAATGGTGTTCTAAAATAACAGTTACAATGTCCGTTCCTCAGACAACTTTAAATTTGTAACAGTAAACAATTGAAACTCTTTTGGAATATATTAATAAAATTAGGGACAGTCTTGAGTTGACTGTTCCTATATGTGATACAATTGATGTAAAGAAAAAAATGACAGTTAGTAAATGTATTCCATATTGAGTGCAATTCGAAACGATTTTAGTATATTACGAATACTTTATTACTAACCATTCCAAATAGGAATGATCATAAACTAAACAGTTCCTATTACGTAACCGTTCCTAAATAAATGGGATAATATCAAATTTTCACTAGGAACGGGCATATAAATAAAACCGTTGCTGAAAATATTACAATATTACGTAGAAAAATGAGGAAAATTTAAAAGCTAGGGACAGTCAAAATAATTGACCATTCCTATATCCGCTCCAAACAAATTAATTCGCACCTAAATAAAAAGAGGAGGAAAATCGTTCCGAAATGTATAAATTAACCGTTCCTAGTGTTAATTTAAATGAAATCGTTCCTAAATGAATACTCCAAACCATTCCTAAATATAAAAACATTCCTTGTTCGCGTCCCAATTACGACATCTCAACATCCGTGAGCTTGATTAATTTCAAATTTAAACGCATAACAATACTATACATATGTGAATATATCCAACGGTCTAATGTAAAATCACATCGTTTGATGGACAGTTACATCATTTTGAACCTCGTTGATTGTGAATCAGATAAGTTATCTCGCCATCCATATAAAAAAAATATCAAAAACTTCATCGAGTGTAGTATTTTGTCGATTTAATCACATCCAACAATCTAATTAAAATTTTAATGGTTTGATTAGGCGATCCAGTATAACAGTATAAGATGCTACTTACATCTATTTAAGACTAACAATCTTTTATGTACAAATATACTTGATCTTATGAACATGTACCAATTTAATTAAAAAAAATTATTTGTTTGCAATGATCTTAATTAATTTATGGTCTACTTCTCTATGATCATTAACATGTGTGGAACAATATTTTCTTTATTTTTTATTTTTTTATTTAAATGAAAAAGAACTTTGGCACAATATTAGGAACGGTTTTTCTAAATATAGGAATGATCATCTAAATATCCGCTGAACACGACATCATTTTTAAATTAAACGATGTCGTTTATCGTAGTTAGGAACGGATTTAGAAACACTATAACCAACCGTTCCTAAATAAATCAAGAATCTGACTATTAGGAACGGGCTTTGAAACAGTTTTTTAAAAAATTGACCGCTCCAAACAAATTAATTTTCGCGCCTAAATAAAAAGTGGAGCGAAAATCACATCTACAACCGGTTGTTAAAATATTTGACCATTCGTAGATGAATATCTGATCAATGCACATCAATTGAAACGACGTCATTTTTCTATTAGGAACGGGCTTTGGAACGATTTTTTAAAAATATGACTGTTCCAAAGCCCTCTCCAAATTTAAGTATATAACACTTGACAGATTTTTTCTTTCCCTTCCTCCTCTCCCTCCCTCACTCGCTCTCACTATCCCTCTCTCTCGTTGTATTGCTGCGTTTTGCCTTCCCTCTGCCGTCCGTCGTCCGCCAGCTACCGTCGATCGCCTTCCCGCCGTTTGCCCTCCCTCCCTCTCTCTTTGATCGATGGTTGGTTCACTTTTTATTTTTTTTCTTCATCCCCACCCTGGACAATTTGCCCCATTTTTCGAAAATAATTTTCCATATCTAAAAATATTTTCTGAAATATTTGTGAAAGTATTTTGAAAAATATTTTCTATTTTTTTTATTTTTTATTTCTTGAAAATTCGAACCTGTCTTGAGAAGATGCAGTTGCAAAATTGGAACCTTGCTCAAGTAAACACTCGCATGTTAGCAGTGAGTTTCTTCTTACATTCTTTTTTTTTTTTTGGTGAAATGTAAGTGTATTCATCCAAGAATGTTTTTACAAGATACTCCAGGCATACCTGGAGAGATACAAAAGATCCACTATGCGGATAGATGTGCAATCATAATCCGTGTGGGAAGAGTGTCAAAATGAGCCTATATACTGTAATTTTAATAGAAATTACAAGGCCGCAGGATTTGGAGTTTTGCCTTCAAAGATGATTTCATTGCGGTGCCTCCAAAGGCTGTAAACCGTGCATGCCAAAGCGAGATGCCGCGCTTTGTTCTGGACAGAGGAGCCAGTCTTCTCTTTCTTGAGCCACTTTACTGCACTGAGAAGGGTTGACATACGTCGGGTGATGCCAAACCACTGTCGAATATGCGACCAAACATAAGAACTGAAGGGGCATTCAAAGAATAGATGTTTGGCCGATTCCTTACTATTAATGCACATGGAGCAGGATGGGTCCTCATGTAGGAATGCAAGTCGGTCTCGTGTTGCCATCCTCTCCCGTAGCCCGAGCCATAAAATGAATGAGTATTTAGGCGGTATGAATGCCTTCCAAATTGAAGCTTTCCAGGGTTGCCTTGGAAGCTTCGGCCTGAAATACTCGTAAGCTTTGGACGTCACAAGTCCCTTGCTGTCGGTCCACTCTGTCATATGCCGGATTGCTGCATGTGTAGAGCCAAGTCAGTGATAATTCTGTCCCGGATCCCGGCAAGTCGTCGAAGGAGTGGAGAGTCGCCCTTCTTCGGCTGCCAGTCCCAAAGTGAGGCCCCCCGTAGGTAAACCTCGTTGACCCACTTGGCCCATAAGGTGTCTGCCTTGCAATGAATGTTCCATAAGACTCGGGCAAGGAGGCAACGTTCCAGGATTGGATATGCCGGATACCCAAACCGCCTTCCTCCTTCGGGTGGCAAATATCCTCCCATGCCACCGGTGCACGCTTAGAATTCCATAGGAAGGCCCTGCACAATCGGTGGATCTTATCAATAACTGCCATTGGGAGAGGGAAGACCTGGAGCCAAAAGCATTCCACTCCCTGAATAACGGAGCGAATAAGCTCCAGCCGGCCAGCGAAGGATAGGGATTGGCCGTCCATTTGCGAATACATCCGGCAATTTGGTCCACAAGAGGCGAGTAATCTGTGATCAAGAGTCGCTGAGCCGCGAGTGGAATGCCAAGATACCGGACTGGCATATGCCCTCTAGCAAATTCTGTCATGGCAAGGGCTTCGTCCAATGTATCATTCTGAATGCCTGCCGTGAAGATGTTCGATTTTGCATTGTTGACTGCAAGGCCAGAGACGTCCCTGAACTCTTGGAGACACTCCATCAGAATGCGGATAGATGGAAGGTCTCCTCGAGAGAACAACATAAGGTCATCGGCAAAGAGGAGGTGGGTGATCTTCAGTTCTCACACTTCGGGTGGAAGTTGAAGTCTGAGTTGGTTGTACTCCTCTTGATTAGACGTGAAAAATACTCCATACAGAGGAGGAATAGGGCCGGCGACATCGGATCTCCTTGCCTAAGGCCTTTCTTCCCCGGGAAAAGTCCATGTAGGGAGCCGTTCAATGCCACTGAAAAAGAGGTAGTGGAAACACATTCCATTATCCAAGAAATGAAAAGTGGGGGAAACCATACCCGTGAAGTACTCGGGTGAGGAACGTCCATGAGACCGAGTCGAATGCCTTCCTAAGGTCGACGTTAATGGTACAACGAGGTGAAATCCGTTTCCTTGAGTACTGTCGGACCATTTCTTGAGCCAAGAATATATTATCGGTGATGTTTCGGCCCCCAACGAAGGCCGCTTGGCTACTGTCGATAAGCTGCTCCAATGCGGGGGATAGGCGATCTGCAATGATTTTGGTTATGACTTTATAGATCACATTGCAGCACGATATTGGTCGGTAGTCAGCCACTGAAGGAGAGTGCTCAGATTTGGGCACCAGGGCAATAATGGTGTGGTTGAGTTGTCGTAACATCCGCCCACTCCTAAAGAAGTCCATAACGGCTCTGCAAACAGGTCACCCACAATATTCCATGCTTTCTTGAAGAAGCATGATGTATATCCGTCTGGGCCTGGCGCCTTGTTGTCATTAATCTGAAAGACGGCAGTTTTGACCTCTGCCGGTGTGACTGCTCGACAAAGATTCGAGGCAAGCTCCGAAGTGAGCAATGGCCCCCAGTGGAAAACCCCGTCGTCAACCGGTATTGTCTGATCCTCGGTACCCAGGAGCGATGTGTAAAAATCAACGAATTCCCGGGCAATATCTGGAGCGGAGGTAATAATGGAGCCATCTGCTTTAGTGATTGCCAAAATGGAATTCCTTGCGCGTTCCTTTTCACCATATCATGAAAGAATTTGGTATTTTTGTCCCCTGCTTTAAGAAGTGGATTTTTGCCTTTTGGTAATAAAAGTGCCTCTCCGCCTCAGCAAGGAAGGTGGCCTTCTTCCTAAGATCTCCCAATGAGTCCCGAACAGCCACATCTCCGGGATTAGATTCAAGGTGTGTCTGTGCATCTTGCAGGGCAAGGTCCGCCTCCTTGGCCCTGGCTGAGATGTGGCTGTAATGCAAGTTATTAAACGCTTTGAGGGAACTTTTAAGTGCTTTCAACTTTTCTGCATAGCCGGAATTGTGGTGTTCCCTCCACATTCAGTCCCCATCTTCCTTCAACGGTTTGAATAAAATCCGGGTGATCTGCCCACATATTAAAGAATCGAAATGACTTAGGCTTGGGGGCAGGATTATCAAAAATAGAAACGATACCCGGAGAGTGGTCGGAGAGGCATCCCGGCGGGTTGAAATGAGCTGTGCAATGGAGTCCCGCCTCAAGCCAATCATTGTTCAGAAGGACTCGGTCGAGCTTGCACCAAACGGGGTTGCTGTCACTGTTGGAGTACCAAGTGTAGTAACATCCGGTAGTTTGAGCATCATGAAGACCAAGTGCAAGGCAACAATCAGCAAAGTCCTTCAATTCGTACCAAGTGGGGGTGACCCCAAGTTGCTTCTCGGCCGGGATTTAATACAGTTGAAATCGCCAAGTACAATCCACGGCATATTTAATGGCCGTCCCAATTCCAAAAGTTTCTCCCACATGCTCCTTCTGTTAACAACAGTATAAAGGCCATAGGTGAAAGAAATGTAAAAGGAGAGTTGAGAGGACTTATTCGTAACGCGGCAGTGGATCACTTGGGGTGAGATGTCCTCCGGGTAAAGATCAATAATTGCAGGGTTCCAGATAATTAGGATGCGTCCACCGGCAATAGCATCGAAATTGTTGGCTTGGCACATCCAGGGAATGTTCGGTTGATTCTTGCAATAGCCGACGTAGTAAGCTTCGTCTCTAAAATGCCCAAGAGACAAAGCCGATTATTCTTGATGAGGTGGGCAACCCCATTATGTTTGAGGGGCCGGTTGAAGCCCCTCACATTCCAAAATCCAATCCTCATGGTGATGGGGGGGGGGACTCCCCGCCATGCTGCATTTTCAGATTTTGGTAGGCCATAGTCCCCGGCATTAGGTGTTGCGTTGACGTCGGGGAGTTCGGCTCGCATGAGGAGGCCGAGGAGTCCACTTCTGCTGCTTCTTTTTGCCGGAGAGTGTTGCTCCATCCTCATAGTGAGGGAGTCCATAGCGATGGGGGTGCCCAACGAGAGCCGATCTTCCCGAGTGCATTGGTGCCAACACTCGAGAGGAAGTGACGGAGGGGTGGCCCAAACTGGTGTCAAACTGATGTCATCCTCCTTGAACTCAAAGCAATCCGGCATCGGTTTAAGAAGGAGAGGTCGGCCGTAAATAAAGTAAGGACCTCCGGCAAGGATGCGTTGCCGGTCATCATCCCTTGCAAATCTGAACACTAGCCAGCCGCTGTAATGTTGTTGAAACGAAGCTCCCCATGTTTTGGACAGTGCGCGAATGGCTTGCATGCCGGGAAACTTGCCGGCAATATAGCCGACTATGCAAAAACCCAGTTTCGCTCGAACGTCAGTCGTCGGACTCGAGCGTAATGGTGCCGTCCTCAATGTGAAATTTCGAAAGCTTGTTTTCCATGGTGAGCTTACGGTTATTGTGAATAATCCAGCAAAGGATGGCTTGGCCGAGACATTTGCTTCAGACCACCGTTTACCAATGCTCCTCCTCCTTCTCTTGCCGGCCCAAGGCATTGTCGGCACTTGCATGACTCAAATGAAAGGAAGGGGAAGCCTCCAAGTCAGAGATGAAAGCTTGGAATGAGATAGCCTTGGTGTTGTCTCTAACATCGGCAGCAGCAGTGGCAGCAGTTGCAGTGTCAGCAGTAGTGGAGCGGCAGTGGCGGCCAGCAGCGGCAGCCACCTTGCTGGAGTTGCCTGTGGTGGCAGCCTGAGTTTTTGATCTTTTACCTTTGGCCATGGGAGCTTGCAGCCAAGCCCAAAGCTGCAGCAGTCAGCAAAGTCAAAAAAATCGGCTGTAGGTGCTGCACAAGTCAAGCAAGGCAGCAGCAGGTAGCAAGGTCGCTGTAGTAGCAAGGTCGGCTGTAGGTCGGCTGTAGGTGCTGAACAGACTTGGGCTGCAGGCAGCAAGTAGCAAGGGCGGCTACAGGTGCTGCAAAGTCGGCTGTAGGCAGACAAGGCAGCCTTTGACAAATGCAGCAGGAATGAAGTCCAAAATGACGGCTGTAGGTGCCACTGACTGCCGGAACTGGCTGTGACTGAAACTGTAGATTTTCCGGCCGGTCAAGTGAGCAAAAACTGGCCGGAAGTGAAGCTCAAAATGCACCAGTGTTCAGGGTGTTTTTGGCCTTCAAACAATGCAAGGAAACAAGCAAGAACAGCAGCCAAAAAACACCAACGGCAGCGAAACAGAAACTGGCAGCCTGCTGCAGAAATTTCCCCCAACTGTCTGTTCGGAAAATGCTGAAACTGGCCGGGGAAGAAGCTGTAAAAGAGCAGCAAAGAACTACCAGAGTTCAGCCCAAGGATGGATTTCAGTCGGAGCAAGAAGCAGCCAAACAAAACACAATAGCAGCGAAAACTGAAGGGAAAACTGGCAGCCTGCAGCAGAAATTTCCACCAACTTCTGTCTGGTCGGAAAATGCTGAGACTGGCCGGAGAAGAAGCTGAAAACGAGCAGCAAAGAACTACCAGAGTTCAGCCCAAGGATGGGCTTCAGTTGGAGCAAGAACAGCAGCCAAACGATCACCAACAGCAGCGAAAACTGAGGGAAAAAATCGGCAGACTGGTACAAGTTGCCACTTACCAGCATACAGAGGTTTTCCGGCCAATGAAACGAGCTCAAAACCACAAAAACAATCGGTAGAATTGTGGAGTAGCAGTAGGAGAATTCATTGTTCGGATCCAAACTTGCAAAAACTTGAAGAAGAACCATGAAATCGAGGAAACATTGTGAGGCACTCTAGAGAGAAATTTTCTAGAGAGAGAAAAACTCTAAACCACACACTGAGAGCTCTTCTTACATTCTTGATTTCTCACTAGTTGGCTTATGGTTAAGGACAATTTAGCATCTCGGTCCATCTCGGTCCATTTGTTATCTGATTTCTTACATTCAGATAGCATAAAAACATCCAACAATATAAACAACAGTTTCTGAAAATACTGTGTAATTTAGATCATATTCTGTAATTCTGGTAATTATTGTGTCATTGTGAAGTTTGTGTAATTATTTAGAAAATTGTGTAGTTGTGTAATTTATGCAATTCTTGTCGAATTTATCATATTGTGTAATTTTTGTGAATTTTATTATATAGTTGTTTAATTTATCATACTATGTAGTTTTTGTGAAAATTATTGTGTCATTGTGAAGTTTGTGTAATTATTAGAAAATTGTATAGTTGTGTAATTTATGCAATTTTGTCTAATTTATCATATTGTGTAATTTTTGTGAATTTTATTATATAGTTGTTTAATTTATCATATTGTGTAGTTTTTGTGAAATTAATTGAATAGTTGTGTAATATATGCGATTCTTGTATAATTTTTGTGAAATTTATTGTATAGTTGTGCAATTTATCATATTGTGTAATTTTTGTGAATTTTATTGTATAGTTGTGTAATTTATGCAAGTTTTGTTTTTTTAATTTAGATCATAATGTGAAATTTATAGCTCCTCGACTGCCGGACCATCATAGACGACCGCCCCAGCACAACCTCTAACGGACCCCCTGGCGTCGAACGATGACCAAATGGACGACGCTAACGAGGAGGTTTAGATTAGAGGTTTTTTTTTTACAATTTTGTAATCGAATAACATTTTATATTAAAATAATATTTTTTTTTCTAATTATTCATGTTTATTCATAATGTTTATTACATTCCATGATTTTATATTTATTCAAAATTAAATTCATAAATATAATTAATTAAAAATTTATTAATTAATTTAATTAATTATTATAAAATAAAAATTAGGAACGGTTTTAATAATTGTGAAGAAAATGTTACAAATCTAACAAAAAACCATTCCTAAATATATCACCAATTCAAATAAATACAGTTCCAAAATTCAGACATGAGTATTACAAAGACCATTCCAAAAGTAACCCGAAATAAATAATATAACCGTTCCAAATGTCATCCAATAATTTTTAATTAAAAAAGAAAAAGCAATTTTTACACAAATTTAATATTAAAAACTATCACCAACAATGTGTTACAACGGTCCTTCACTAATCATTCCTAAATATTTATAACACCGTCTATAAGGATGGAAGGTGAACTGTTCCAAATCGTTTCTAAAACCGTTTTAAATTAATTTCGTCAATTCCAAACCGTTCCAAACCAGAAAAAAAAAAAAAAATCGTTCCTACATCCGCCCCAAATCCCACTTTTTTTTTGTAGTGTAATTTGTCAAATTAAGAGAAATTAGAATATTGATTAATATATTATGTAAACCTACTTTAACAAAATTCTAATACAGTGCATCATTACTTTTGTTTATTTTTTTTATGATATCATGGAGGTAAAATAACATTCAATGTAATTGAAATGGCTAAAGTTAGAGGTTAATAAATAGTATAGCTAATATTACATTTGATACTGAGAGTTTATTCAATTCAGATCATTTCTTCTTAAAAGTAACAAACAATTATTATATCAATAAATTTCAAAATATCTAGCAATAAAAATATAGCAATAATAGAATACCAAAAATAAAATATAATGTGTATAATTGATATTACTAAAATAGGTAAAGCTCCATAAAATTAAGAACAAACAATAACAATTAGAAGTAAGATTTTAAAAATAACTATATACTAACGTATATATTACTCGTAGACCATATTTCAATTATAGGCAAAATTGTATTTTTGGTCTTGTAATTTTAGGTTATTAGCATTTTGGGTCCTTTTAACTTATTTAACTTACACATTTAGTCCTATTTTTTAAGAATTTAGTCCTAAACATCTCATGTTTGGTCCTTTTTTTGACAAATTTAGTCATGTACTGATAATTTTGTGTTCTAACAACCAATAGCTATGGGACAAAAAATGAGATCTATTATATTATCTGGAGGAGTAAAATTGCCCACATAGGACTAAATTTGTCAAAAAATGAGTAAATGTAAGAAATTTTAGGATTAAATTCATCAAAAGAATGACTAAATATGTAAATGGAGTAACCTACAGAACCAAAAGTGCTAACATTCTAAAGCTACAGGACTAAAAATATAATTTTGCCTTCAAGGCTTCAATTATATACTAATAAAAGGAAAATATATTTTTTCTTCAGAAAAAATTATAAGAAAATAAATTAATTAAGGTTAACAAAAGTAAATAAATATTAAGAATAAAAATAGTTATGGACACATAAAAGCATTATTTTTATTAAATTAAAATTACATATGAAAATTCAACTACTCAAAGCATCTCTTATTATTTGATTTTTCAATATTAGATAGTCATGTAAGCACACAAAAGATTAAGTCGATGTTTGGTTGAGCTTATAAGCCCTTCAAAACATTTTATAAGATATTTGAAAGCATATAAGCTCTGAAAAAATGTTTGGTGAATTTCACTTCTATAGAGCTTATAAGATTTTAAAATAAGATGTTTATGTTCTTACAAGCACTTTAAAGAAAAAGTAAGCTTGACCTATCTTTTTTATAAGATCTTATAAGTTACCTTAATATTTAATAGACAAAACCACTCTAACAATTATATTATTTCGCTTTTATCCTTCATATAATTGGCGCTCCCTTTCCCCCTAGCATAACTATTTATTTATATGATTGCAAATATTAACAGTTAACTTAATGGATTTTTCAGACATTATTACATTATGAAGACTTGACTGTACAAAACACTGTAACATCTTATAAACTTTGTGCTCTTATTTATCCAAACTAGTTTTCGTTGCACGCGGTTCCCACGAGCATACAAAAAAAATTATAAGAGATGATAAAAAAAATTATGAAAACAATAAATTATAACTATAAATTATAATAAATATGAAGAATTAAGGTGTAAGATGAATGTGGAGTAGTGGGTAGTTAAAAAAATAAATAATTATGAAATTATTAAAAAATATTAAAAATTACTAAATTGATCAAAGAAAATTTAAAGAGAAGAATTAAAATAAAAGGGTAAATTTGGGCATTCTAAAGTTGGTACGTCAAATGAGTTTCCTTTTATAATAGTATAATAGTATAAATACTTTAAGAGTTTAATTCTAGTTAAAATAGAACTCAACATTTTTAAGCTCTAAAAATATTTTGTAGGACGTAGGAGCTTAGAAGATGTTTCAAATAAATTTATCCGAACACCCTTTAAGTTATTGAACAATTTGTTTGGGCGGCAAAATGCATGAGACACAAAGTGTTCACATGGAGAATCATTCAATTTGCATTTGGATTGGAGGATTTGAAGTCATTCTATTTTAATTTTAAACTAAGTTTGATGAATATCGATTGAATTCAAATTTCTTTCAAATAGAGTGATTTGAAATCCTTCCTCCAGATCCCTTTTTCAAATTCAAATCCATTAATCCAAATAAACCTTGAATTCTCCCAGACAAGGTCAGTTATTGCACCATTTTGCTTCTTGGAATCTTTGTCTTGCCCATTATGTGAATTTGAATAGGAACGAGTGTGAGTTAATTATTTTTTAATAATTAAAAAAAGAAAAATTACGAAAAAAATATTTTTTAATGAGATTAAGATTTTATGACGAGTCGCAGTTTGATAATTTTATTTATCTATTTTTTAAATTTTCAGCTCGAGTCGCGATTTCAGCTGAATTTTATTTTTTTAACATTTTTTCGTCGAGTCACTGACTGTAACCGCAACTTGCTTTTTTTTAAAATTATATTTATATATTAATTATATTTAATATAATAAATTATATTTTATGTATTTAAATTATATTAATTAAAAAATATAAAATATAAATTTGAATTAATTTATTATTCTATGTAATTAATTATACTAATATAAATTTTATTACAAATTTAAATAATCACAATAAATCATATATTAAAATTGTTTTAATTAAAAAATACAATTATTATGGACAATCTTGCACTGGCATTTTCTTGTGTTGAAAATCTCCTTATTGTTGGGCTTCTTGCCTTGCTCGCGTTTGCCGCCAATCCATCTCGTTGTGATGCGTATTGTTTGATTTCGACCAGAACGTGTGGAAATATGGATAGTAGTGTCGTGGACCAACTGAAAATTCGGGTCATCACAATAATCTTCCAACCGCACAGGTTCAAAACGCTTAGAATATGTGTTGTTGTAAGACATCATATCATAATAATCCTTAACCATTGATGCAACACTAATATTGTATGCACCACATACTTTTTTAGCGTGAAAACAAGGGATGCCAAATTGATTCCACTTGCCGCATGAGCATTTTCGATTGGCAATTTTGACAACACGAGTGTTGATCCCGTGTCCATTCTGGCGTCATGTAACGACCGACGCGGACTGTTGGGAGTGACTGTATTTCATGATTGTATGCTCAGCAGCTTTTTGTTGCCAATATATGAACATCTTGCATGCAAAATCCATCCACAGTTGATTGTTGTTTAACATTCTATGACCCTGTCCGCCCGCACACGAAAATAATGGACAGTACGTTCAAAAGTAATTTCAACTATTGCACTTACCGGCATGCGGCGAGCCCCCTTCAGAACTCCATTGATGCATTCTGACATGTTGGTCGTCAAAATACCCCATCGCCATCCACCATCATGAGAAGCTGTCCATTTTTCCTTGATAATCTGGTCTAAAAATACAAACGCTTCTACATTTTGCCTGTTTATCTATTTCATAATGCGATTGAACTTTCTTAGTTGATATTCAGAGCCAGCTTGCTAACAAAGATAATTCAATACCACATTTTTAAAATAACTGTTAAATTTGGAACACACCTGTCTCAAGCAATACTGGTGCACTCCATGAGGTGAGACAAAGTCCGAACCTTCGCGAACTGCTTTAATTAATCCGCCATGACGGTAAAAAATAAGGCACATCCCACGTCGCCCTCTTATAATATGTCGGCTCAATTGTTGAAGAAACCACTTTCAAGATGAATAAGTTTCTTCATCGACTATTGCAAATGCGAGAGGGAGTACCTGTTGATTTCCATCCATGGTAGCTGCAATCAACATTTTGTGCTTATATTTTGTGTATAAATGGATGCCATCTACACTCATCATTTGTCGACAGAACTGGAACCCTTCAATACATGGTTTGAAAGCCCAAAAGACGTATCCCATCACATTAGCACCAGTTGACCGCTGGAATGTTTTGTGTTCCCATTCAACAATAGTTCTTGATTATATTTTTTGATAGCTCCCAAATATTTTGGTAGCTTTCGAACTGAGCTCTCCAACGTGCCATAAATAATTTCACATGCCATTTTTAAACTGTACCATGCCTTCTGGTATGGTATATCATACCCTGTATGGTTTATCACATTCTGAATGACATGCTTTATTCCGTAGGAGGGGTTGCATTTCACGTGTCCTAAATGCAAAGAAGCAATATAAGCTCTGTTTATATTATCGTGTGAGAGGGACATATTATTCAGAACACATGTATGGATCCCCCCATACACGGTTATTGCTCAACGCTAATCTTTGGTTTGGAACCACCTCAAAGCTCCCATCTACACCACATATCTGAAAAAAAAATTCAACAATTAAGTAATAATGTATGCTTGTAAGACACGACATATAAAAAAAAATATATATATATATATATATATATAGAGAGAGAGAGAGAGAGAGAGAGAGAGAGAGACCTGGGGTGCTGTGCCTGCAGAGCACTCTCCACTTAGTCTGTGAACTCTCAGTTACATAATACTCGCGACGTGCATGTCGTATGGAGTGATCTTGCACCGCTTCTACCAACTCTTCTTTTGTTTTGAAAAGCATTCCCACATCAAGCCTGCCGTCATATTTACTATAAAATTTTGCAGACCTCAAATTTGGGACATCAACAGAATCTGCAGGTATCTCCGAAAATGTTTGTTCAAAAAATGGTATAGAGCGGTAAAATGTTGGCTGAGTAGTTCTGTCTGGCATAGCCGGTTCAGAAGATGTGGACATACCTTGTGCAAATGCTTCAGCCATTACATTTATGTCAACATCGTTCGGTCCATCTTCGGATGGAATTGGATATTCCACCTCATCTGGTTCAGAAATACCATCTGATTCATTTGCAAAAGAGTCTCCAATTGGGTCTTCTACATCATCCTCATAGGGTATAAAATTGGAAAAAATGCAATTTACCCCCCTGTGTTATACGAAATGAGCAATTTACCCCCTGTGAAAAATAAAATAGCAATTTACCCCCCTGTGTTTTAAAAAATAAAGTAAAACACACCCCTAAGCCCGAGAGTGTATTACACTCTCCCCTCTTGCAACTGGGCATGATTTTTAACAAAAAAAATTATTTTATATATATATTTAATATGTTAATGGATATATATTTATAAAAATAATATTTAATAATATATATATAAATGAATATATATATATATATATATATATATATTCTTCTTCTTCTTCATCTTCTTCTCGCCGCCGCCATCGCCTCGCCCCCCCATCTCCTCCTCCTTCTCCCCCCAGCGCCCGTGCACCCCCTCATCCACCCAGATCCGCCTGCCCCTTTCCCCGTCCGCCGCCTCCTCCTCCTCCTCCCTCCCTCCCTCCCTCCCCTTCCCTTTCGCCTCCTCCTCCCACCGCGCCCCCCCCCCACCCAGTCGCCAAAATCCCGCCAGATCCGCCGCCGCCCTCCTCGTCCCTCACCTCCCTCCCCCCCCGCGCCCAGATCCCGCGCGCGCCCACCCTTCTCTCCGCCAGATTTCGCCCGCTCCACCCGCAACACGCCCACCCCACCGCAGCAGAATGCCGAGAGAGTGTCCCAGTCCGCAGGCCTGCTTCTCTCCTGCCCGTCCCTTACGCCTCCTCCTTCTCCGCCCTTGCGGACCGCAACTGAACCTCCTTCGTTCCTCTTCCCATTTCCTTCTCTCTTCCTTCCTAGGCTCGCGGTTCTCTATGTGCTTATGTGATTATACGATAATTACACTACGTGGTAGATACTATCTTAATATACTATATATAAATTATAGCAAATACAGAAAGGCGCAGGCAAGACAAGAGAATATGATCATATAGTAATATGATTTATAAATTTAATCCTTAGTATAGATACATACTTTTATTTTTATTTATATTTTATTATATTAGCGAGAAGGATTAATAAATCCGGTGATGTGGTTGAATTAGTATAACCTCATATCACCAAGATGTGATTTTTATCTAGTTCTAAACTCTGGAACCTAATTGAATCAACGTATCCAACTGATGTAAATTCAGAATTAAGGAAATATTATTTTAATATTTTATCAATAAATAAATATAATAAAATCGTCCGGCGTGATTTAATATACTAAACAGTCGGCCAAGGGGTAACTTATACTAATGTGCTCCTTGGCTTATAACATATTCACTAGTATAACACAGTTTGTAGGGGCTTAGAACTTTGTTTACTTTTTATATTAATTGTCATCAGCGAAGGAGCTGTACACTTGTTATGTTTAACCATCAATATTCCCATATTAATCACATGCGTGTGCGGGTGCAAGACAAGTAATTGCTCATTATAACCCGTTAATAATTAAGTGCTTAATGTATTTTCTGACGAAATATTCTGGAGATGATACTGTAGTTTACTGCGGTCTAAGTTTGTGTGATGAGAATGTATATATCAATTTAATTTTTATGATCCTCTGAGTATGACCTCTATTTATTCACTGTGTGTTTTATAAGTATTCTTAGGATCTCTTAGAATTATCAATGAATCGCGGATGAATACTACACTTCTAGCGCACAAGCATACATATCATATATGCCTCATCTCATTCTCGTTGAGCTACTCAGATCCACCGCATCTCAAGCCGACAGCGTAGGTAAGTTCTAGTGTGGCTTCAGTAATATGTTTATTTGGTTCAGCTGGTGAACAAGTATGTTGATAATTGCGCGGTGGAGGGTAGTTAATTGGCTCCTTACTCTAACAACCACTATCAACGACCTCAAGAGCACATATACTCTAGTGCTCTACCGCGCTACAAGGTTCTCATGGTACTCAATGCGATCGCCATTCATGAAGCTCCGAGTCTTACTTTCCTTTTTCCTGGTCATGGGAAAGATCTGACTTAGTTAGTTACTTGACTTACTGCTCCTTGCTTTTTGGTCCATTCATGCACCACAAGGACATTGATTGGATTTGAGAATGCTTAATTTTTCACATGTAGATTATTTGACTTGGCAGCGTCTTGTTTAATAGTTGAATCAATACTAGTGATATGCACCATTATGTTAAAACTGTGTTTTCAGCAGTTCCTAGTATCTCTCTCCATTCTGTTTAAGTGCATGTGACTCGTGAATGATACTAAGGGAGATCATGTTCTTTTAATTAGAAGTGCAATGTGTGGCACGATTCTAGTGGACAAGATGTGGGCGTGTTTTTCACATTAATAAGTTCCTGTGCTGGATAGCATATCTCTGTATGGAAAATCAATAACTCGAACAAGCAATTACAATAAGTGTGACTCTCGATCATTATTAGCTAGACTCGTGTCAACGACATCAGACGAACTGTGCGGACGGGGGGACAATTTAGTACTTATGTTATTTTTTTATTTATAATAATATTATCGAGATATTATCAGTGTATTATAATCCTCTTATTATATCATTACTTCCAATTATGTTGTTATATTTTTTTAAAAAGTTCTTAACGTGAAATATTAAATATATATATATATATATATATTAGAAACGCCGAGTCGCGGTTCTGAACGCGATCTTGGAAAGAAATTAAAAAATTAATGAGAATAAAATTAGAAAGTGCGATGCAAAAACTCGTAGATCTCTAGTGTGTCTGCAGGATCCCAACTCGCAAGACGTAGTCGCTCGAGTCTCTGAGCCGCGAGTATCGGCCATATATTTTTATAAAATTTCCATAGTGATGTTAGCTAAAAAATTTTAAAAAATAATTGTCGAATGTACGTCAGCCGTTTGCCGTCATAAATCGGTTTATAATAATAAAGAAATAATTTTTATCATAATCTTTTAATTATCTCAAATAAAAAATAATTACTCAACCATCAAATATTCGATTGTCAAAGTGGAGAATCTCTAAATTAGGATACGTGACACTCTGTCTGCGTCATAGACTAGAAAGTCTCTGTTCTTATAAGTATTAGCATAATTATAGTAGTATATACATTCACACATCGCCCTCAAGGATTTTACTCTCTCATATCGTATATATTCAAAAAAGATAATTCCTGTTAAGTCCAAAATATCTATCGAGATATTCTGATATTAAATTAAAAGTCTACAAAAAAATCTATATTTACCTCTCCACACGTACAAACTTATTTAGATTGAGTTTATTTAGCATATCAAATAATTCGTTTTTGGTGCGCATACCAAAGCTTACCGCTCGTATCCGTCTTGGATTGCGATGAAAGTGCCTGTATGGTGGGTATTCTTTTCATCCGGGTGGTATAGCTGATCCGTATATAGTCCCAAAGGATATATATTTTGACCCTGCAATAGATACAAGAAGTAGTATTTAGTCAATTGAATGGTGGTAAGATATCTATTGTTCATTTTCAGATTCTTTCTTTTCTTAATACTTAGCAAAGTTTTCGTGAATTCTACTTCAAATTCTAACGAGTAGCATTAACTTATTTGTGAGATCGAGAAACAAAAGCGTCAGGAGTGCTAGATGTAATTCTTTCAAACTCACTTAAGTTGCAGTGGACTTAGATGTATAATGTGAGTGGCGTGAAATGGATTTACTGCGGCAATTCCCAAACTCAGTGCAGGGCTGGGCTACATTTGTGATTGGGTTAATCATTACAGAAAAGCGAATTAGTTATTCCACTCAGGGCAATTCTATTTAGTATCCTTAGGAAATGAGATGAGATAGATGTCCATCCGGAGAATCATACTTTCGTATTTAGCTTCCTATGTAGTCTCGGAATGTTGTATCTTTTTTCCGTTGATGAAATTATCCTTGTGATTACTGTTTCTCTAATATTCAAGATCTTTCCAATTTGGGGTGGTATTTGTTACTCGAAGTATTGAGATGCCCAATTCTTTATGTAAATCAGTTAGTAACCTGGGATATTTACTTTTATTTTTGTTTTGTTAATTTCAAATATTATATTAGATGATCGTGTAGTTCAGAGATTGTAAGGTGTGCAATGGATAACTGTAGATTAGATTTGTAATATTAAATTTACATTGGCATGATTAGTTTTAACATTAATCTAATTTGTATATCTGATGTAATTAATGAAATAATTACCTGTCATAACCTTAAATTGTAATGAAAAACACAATGATATTAAGCATTTGTACGTTATACTTCTCTCGATTTTGTCTGCATATTTAATTTAAAAAAAGTTCTTATACAACCGCTCCAGTGTTGAATGAATTATAATATATGTGTAGATTGTACTAAGGGTATAAATTTAATATCTCGTTCATTAGGTTATTTGATTATTAATCTTGTTTTTTAATCATTGTGCCTAGAAAAATTAATTATTACTCTTCTATATATGTTTAACGATGTACACATAAATTAATTGTATTTATTTACATACATAATAATTTTTATAATAGTACATATGTGGTGATTATTAAAAATCGTATATAAATTGATTAATTGCGCAATGTATCTCATAAATTTGGTATGTATAAGCATGATTAATGCCATTATATTTTTTAGATATTTTACCTTTCGGTAACTTTTATGACGAAATTGAATTATCTACTATATTTTCAATGTATATAAAATACTTATATGCACTTCAGACATTTACCGATATAATATCTATATTATATTTATATATATGTGATGTGATAGTGGATGATAATATTAGAATATATTTTCTACATAGAATGGTCCACTACAGTATGAAATATCATAAAAAATATTATACATTTTAGATATTATGTTATTATATTCGAGTCTAAATTTTTAATTAGTTAGATTTATTTGTTAAAGTGAGAATCTGACTCCCATTAACTTAGTAAATTGAACACCTCTCCTTAGTAACTCCTTCACTTAGAATATCTCATTGGTTATATTCCAATCATTAGATTAATATATTCGTATTAATAATTGTGATTCATTTTCTCTTCGTATGTATTACCATGGTTTCTCAATCCGATTCTGTGATTTGCTCTACGTTAATCCATTTCCTTATATATCGATGCATGTATGCAGAAAATATTTATTGTAATAATATCGCAAATGGCTCATTATAGGAAGACAGGTGATAGCTTTATCTCTATATAAATTGGTCACACTGGAAAACCTTTCAGGCCTCAATGTATTGAACTAAACTTAGGATAAAAAAAAATGGGCTCTTTTCGTCGAAAAAACAGAAAATGAAGAATTTCTCCTCTTTGTTCTCATCAATCTTTGATGCAATTTGCGTTTGGACAAATTTACTCTGAATATTTTGATTTCTTTAACTCTTCTTTCGAAGTTGCAAAGCAAGCTTCAAGCATTGCAGCCGAAATAGAAGTTGGTTTGCTCAATCTCACTCAACCTCATCTTGATGGAAAGAACCACGCTTTGCTGGACAAAAAACAACTCTGATGCTTGATTCTTTGATGGTAAAGATGTTCCACCATGAGTCGGGAAAATTGCAATTTTCATCCTACAACTTACATTATTTGTAATTTTGATCTCATTATTTTATCCCTTATCACATTTAGTCCCATGAGTGTAAAAAGAATTACAATTTACGTCTCATCATACGTTTCCATTTAGATTTTTTACGAAAGGAGCACGTGCAAAACACATGCTCTGTTGAATTAACTAACATTTGCTGGAATAGTGTGGAAAATTGCAATTTACGTCCCACAACTTACACCGTTGGAACCAAATCACAAACATATCACACTTGTTACATATCAAACCAAAATGTATGTTAAAGCAATATCCAGCTGATCTTTGTCAAGCAATGCAGACAGAACACCTCTACTTACCTCTCTACTGAGCATGTAATACTAATTAAATTTTATTACCTCAAGGTCAACAAGAACAATGATATTAAAACTGCAGACAACATCCAAACATGTCGAGCAAAATTGTGCAAATGTACGATATACCGCACCTCGGAACAGCAGAAAGATTAACAATAGAACCACAATGGGCTGCAACGGAAAACACGACTTTTACAAGTGCTGTGTTATAAGTTAAAACTCTAAGCATCTGTCCCATTTTACTCTCACTGCAGCTGGTAAGAACCGAATTCCATATGGTGCTTAGCTTCAGAGAAAGGCAAAGAGGAATGGGGAGAGAAAAAGGAGAGCCTGATAGTCCACGTGGAAAGCTAACAAACTTCGAAAAGGCCAAGAAAAGTCAAAGGGAATTACACTTATGTATATATTCCCATTTTCGTTACCAATCGATCACCCCAAAATCATGGGAGGATCTTCCGCCGCCTGCGAGGAGTCTCTCTTTTCACAAACATCTTTTCGAACTCGTTTAGAGGCCTGGTGGAACCATCTGCTTCACTGATAAATTTCCAGCCACCTCCATTACCGCTTGCCTCTGGGACCTAGTTTCTCCACCATAAAATTCCAACCTTCAGATGGACGCCTCCTGCTGTATTTGTGGCATTTCACCTTCTTTGCCATCTAAAAGACAGAATGACAGCGTCACATAGGCAAAAGCAACTAAGCATAAGCCTGACATGAAACAAGCATTCGCTATTTACAATAGTAACCAACTGAATGTTCACCTTCATTTTGTTGAAATTCATCCTCTGGACAAATTCTTGGTACAACATTTCATCCTCTTTCACAGAGATCTCATAGTGATCTCATCTGGGTCACGATTAGTGCCATCCCAACCCTCAGGCATGACCTGGGTTTTACCCAGAGATTGAGTGCCATCATCTTTATTTCATCATGCCTTGGAATCTGAGATTACCTGCATTTGGCATTTAATGGAGATGAAAAACCTGCATGTGGCAGAAGTTAATTTGGAAATACAAAGAATAGCATCCTTTAGCACATTAGAAATAAAATTCTGGATTTGCAACAGAATAAAAAAGAAGTTTGAAGTGATGTGGCTAGTCAGAATGAGAGAACAACAACCGAAGCCAATATCTCCAGGAGTTCACAGTTAAAATCACCAAAATAACTTTAGCTTGACTAAAAGAAAAACACTCTTTCACCTTAGTGAATCCTATATTTATTGGGGATAAATGATTCTCTGTAATCAAAAAATTAGTGACTGGTATTTTGGAGGTATGTGAAATATATATTTCTTTAAATATCAAGCTAGCAACGCAAATGAAAGAATTATATTAGCAGATGAATGAAATCCAATTTTTGTAAGAAAATATGTATCAGGGATAATTTATCCAATGTCAATTTCATGTTATATTACTTTCCATTTCATGCGTACAAGAGATGTTTGGGACAAATGGAAAGTGAGTACAAGGGGAAGGTGGGAGGCTGCATTGGGTGAAATAAGACAGCAAAAACGCAGAGTACCCTGCTTCACAATCCATCAAGTGTCAAATACAGTGAACTGCACCTCTGATATAAATGTAAAGGCAAGCAACTTTTGAGCCCTAAAATCCTTGAAATTGTAATATTTAGTCTCGTACTGTTTTATTCTCTAACCTCTGAAAGGAATAACAATCCAACTTTTGCTTCATCAAATTTAATACAAAATTAAAAAGAAAATTGTTCAGTTGAGTACTGTTGTATACAAATGGTCATTCTTTATCTCTTTTGCCAAAACATTTCAATGAAACTTCAATTAAAGAGCACATACAGAATACATACACACACACACATATATATATATATATATATTATATGTAAATGTTGAAGTGCAAAAGATTATACATGTTGCAATGAATGCTCAAAGTAGAAAAAAAAATGAAAATGCATAAGTGTTGATTACTTAACGTTTTTAACCAGTGACAATATATTAGACATGTATAACTAGTGACAATATATTAGACATGTATAACTAGTGAACAATATAAAATTGTATACCACATAAATTACAACACTGCGGGTGTACCTTACTAATGCACATCGTAATCGAATGTCAAAGGCAATTAATTAGTAAAATCACCTTGAAGATTATTGGAAAGAAATCCGCTGAATATTCCTTCTGTTTCCCAACTAAATCCTATTTATTGTAACAAAAGGCCGATACTCTAAGAGCAGTCGTCCTACTAAGACTGACGCGCTAGCTCATAGGAGAAAGGGAAGCTTCTTCATTGTCTATTGCTCGGGGCTAGCAGCAACCTGCAGGCTCGAGAGACCTCCTTGTCTGAAAGAAGGAAGAGCTACTCTCTGACTTACGCAATTAGTAGGACATGGAGGAACAACCTACTTGACTTCTTTGTTCCGTCGTTGACCCATGATCAATGGCTGGACCATGCTCTTGCCTTTAGGCCCCCCACTACCAACCTCTTAATGTCGGGATATCCGAGTATTCAAGCATTTTCAGATGTTTTATTACGATAAAGAAATGCAGAAAATCACATCTACCAGAACTGTTTAGTCTTCTGGCCTTTAGGAATATCTAGTACTTTAGTTGTAGTCCTTTAGATATTATTTATTAAATACAACTTCAGAAGAAAAATATAGTATGAAACCCATTCACCTCACAATTACTCACTGAAACCATTTTCTTATAAATTAGCATGAGACTTCAGTAAAAAGGTCCGAATTGTTATACAGTTCCAAATTATGGAGTAAAATGATAGACTAAAATTGTATAATTTCAAGAGTCTGAGGACTATAAAGACTTCTTCCCACGTCTAAATTCTTCTAATTAAAATGTATGATCTGCATTCAAAATCATCACACAGTTTTCAAAATAACAATTATCACTAAACTCCTGCAGATAAAATCCATCCCAAGTTAGTGCATGATGGACCAAAAAAGCATGAGCAGAATCAAGTAACTAACTAGTCAGATCTTCCCAGACCCAGGAAAAAAGGAAAGTATCTACCATGTGTGCCATGAGACCTACTTAATTATGTGCTCTTGGAATTTGTGGTAATGCACTACACCACCCTCGGTTTTTTCCAAAACATCATAACCACAAGATACAGCATCTCAGTATTCCAGTTTGGCAACAATAGAGCTATATGAAGAGCCCTTAGAATCCTAAGCTAACAATTGCAAAACAAACAGGATAAAGCAACCCAGAATAAAATACTCTAAGAAAGGCAAATACAACTAGATATTCAAAATACATAAGCCAATATATCAGTATCTAGACACGAATTTTTAATCAAAGGTTCTTCCATGCTAAAAAGAAAAAGCCAGTAAAAACACTAGGTATGTTATATGTAGAGCAATTATAAGTTAACATTCAAATTAACTCCTTGAACTTTTAATATTCACAAATTCAAAACTAAACAGAATATATTTCGCAGAAAACAAGACCATTGAAATCTTAATCCAGGATAAAAAAAAGACGATGGCTAGGAAATAGTCAGAATCAAGTAAGATGTCAAAATTCAAAAGCAAGCACAATAGAAAACTTCACCAACACATAATATTTAAATGAGACGCTCTTTCTAGTAGAAAACATAATACCACCTTTAACAAATATAGTTTGACAAATTATGAATAGGACAATCAACTCTGATGTACCCAAGATCAGTACATTTCTGTTCACGTGACAATTGTTTACAGCTACAAAATCATTCAGTTGCATTAAAACTTGGAATGCTTACAAATCAATTATGCATTTACAAGTGGAACTTGAATGATAAATAGTCAATCCCGTTATTTCTCATGTACACACAGAAATAAGACCAACTTCCACTTTCTAATCATTCTATTATTTCTGCGTTCTAGAGCATAGCTTATGACAGCACCCAATATAGCATACATCAAAGATATGCATGATAGAGGCACCCATGTATGTGTGCAACCACCATGGTAATAGACACTGCCATCCTCTTGCATAGTATGTAAAATTTTAAATAGAATCAAGATAATGAAACTAATCGATAAAACCCTACATAAATTTCATAATATTATCAAAATACACACACATACACACATTATATGTATATACAGAATAATTCCACACCACATCCATAAGTACAAAATCAAAAGCACAAGATTCATCAAAACCATTTGCGGATAAATTATGTTCACTTACTCAGGACAAGTATCAAGCAACAACTCAACCGAATCATCCAATGGATGCCCAAGCTTCTTCTCCTCCTCTTCTTCAAGTTCCTTCAGCCACAAAATTGCATGCACCCTCTGCCTCATGATCCTATATTCTTTTGCCAACCTCTCCACAGTGTACACCTCTGGATTCTCCTTGTGCTTTTTGTACATCTCAGCCTTCTCTGAATCCTTCAAGTACGACCCCCTAGCACCGGGCTCCCTCGCCTTCATTCACAATTTTTCAAGAATACTACATTACACCAATGATTTTTGTTTTCTTAACCTGAACAACCCGTTCCAACAAATACCACCAAAACTATGGCAAAGGAAAAATGCATATACATTCATATATGTACATAAGCAATGTCCTGCCATGTGAATACTCTCATACTGCAGGGAACTTCTATACTTCACTTCCAAGGAAATACAAAGCCCTTTATAGCTCATTTACCCAGTCACACTCTGTAAATATAGAAGACACTTAAACCAAATAAGAGCATAAACTCTATTTCCCCAATTTTTTTCGTATAAATGACCATGAAAACAAAGATCACAAATTACTACGAAATTTTAAGATGCTCATCTTGTTCAAAATTTACTTGATAAACTTACCAAACATAAACACTCAAACGCAGACAACAAATACGCATATAATAATATAGTTGAATTTTGCGTAGTTCTTCAAGCATCAAATTACAAAAAACAAAACCAAAATTCATAAAAAAAGTTAAGAAAGAACAACTTTTACCTGTTTCATCAACACGGTTATTTCATCCATTCTATCCGCTTACAACGCTGCCTCTTTTCAGTTTTGACCTGGTCCGTCCACCTTGCATCCGAATACCACTTACGCCCCTGGGACTGACCCGGGCTGCCCGCACTGCGCTGACTCTGGCCCGAATCCGAAGTCAGCTGCTGCCCGATTACTTCACCGTCGAAGTGCTCCTTCGTCAGGCCAGTGGACCAAGACGAAGCTCCTGCATCCCACCCTAATGGGTCGGCGCCCGAAGATCCGGTTCCACCGAAATGGGCTGCCCAATCCGGCTGTTTGTCGCCGCTTCCATCTTGAGTAGAAAATGGTTTTTGGAAAGCGAGGAAAGGACTGAGGTTGTGGAACTGCCCAGCTTTACTGTTGGGCTTGATGGAGAGCTGCGTTAATGTGCGAAGAAGGGCTCGCATTTTCTCTGAAGATTGAGCGAAGAGTAGACGAAACCGCGCTGGAGGCTTGTTTCAGGGTTTCTTGAGAAATGACGGTATCAGAGTGATGTTTTAGGGTCAATTTCGACTCTTTCGAGGTACAACTCTGCTGCAACGGAGTACATTGCTGATTGGCAGAACAGATGGGGGATAAACACACTAAAACTTAGAAAAAATAGGGAAAATTGCATTTTCAGTCCCACCGGATAGGTACTATTGCAATTTTGGTCTCATACGTTATGAGCTCAGCACTTTTGATCCCACAGAAAGAAAAAGTGTTGCACTTTTGGTCCCAACTCCGTTTAAACCGTTAAGTGGGGATGGAAAATCACTTTTAAAAGGTCCAAGGTGGTTTTTTATAGTTTAAAAACCACTAGGCTTTTTGGAGGGAATTATATTGATTTTGTTGCGTTTTTCATGCATTTAACTATAAAATGACAAAATTTTTCCACTAAAATTTGCAAAAAATTAAGCTATATAGTTATAATAGATAGAAAAAAGTATCTTTGCAAAAAAATAAATTGCACACTTATGATAGATAAAAAAAATTTATTATGAATGAAATATTAAATTATGTGATTACAAAATTAAAATGAATTTGTATAGTGCTAACAGTGAATTTTAGCATCAATGCAATCAGTTCATTTTACTTTTATTTTTTTTAAGGTTATTTTAATTTTGCAATCACATAATTTAATATTTCATTTATAATAATATTTTTTTTATCTATCATAAGTGTGCAACTTATTTTTTTGCAAATATACTTTTTTTTATCTATCATAATTGTGCAACTTTTTTTTTTTCAAATTTTAGTGGAAAAAATTGTCATTTTATAGTGAGATGCATGAAAAATACAAAAAAATTGGATATAATTCCCTCGAAAAATTCTAGTGGTTTTCAAAGTATAAAAAACCACTTTAACCTTCAAAAGTGATTTTCCATTCCTACTTAATGGGTTAAAAGGAGTTGGGACCAAAAGTGCATCACTTTTACTTTTTGTATGACCAAAAGTACTAAGTCCATAACGTATTGGACCAAAATTGCAACAGTACCTATCCTATGGGACCAAAAGTACAATTTTCCCGAAAAAATACTAGGCATAATTAAATTAAGGGATAGATTTTGTGTAATTATACGTAAAAAAATTTATAATTTTAAAAATTATATTTAATATTTTAAAATTTTGCTTGTTTTTGTATAATTAATAATTTTTTTATAAATTAAAATTCATTAAATTTGATGCTATTAATATAAAAAAAATTAGATAAAAATTTATATTTATTCTCGATTGATTTATCACTGATTTATTACAAGTTAATAATTTTTTTTATGATCAAATTACCCTTATACATCTTCATACATTAATGCATGTAAAGATGTATATCTTCACTATTATAAAGGTAGTTTAATCACGAAAGATTTGTTTGACCTGTAATAAATTATTATAAGTCCATCGAGAGTAAATATCGAATTTTTTTTTGGTAAAAAGGTAAATTTCATATATATGAAAAAGTGTACAATCACACAATCAAGCAGAGACATATTAGTTATGCCAACGTATTCTCCATAATCGATAAAGTGGTATAATACTAAGGTTACAAGACAATTCAGCGCTAAGAACACATTGTCGACATTCATTAGGATAATAGTAACCAAGGAAGCCGCCGGTCGCTCAATCTGCTGAATTTCCTCCTATTGTGTTCCTGCCATAAATGATTGATCAATAACGCTAATAACGTGATAAGATGCATTAATGATATGTTTTCCTTGCCATCTTCGTGCTACCCAAGTTATGTCTATTCCCCACTCACGATTAGGCCATGGAAACCACAACTATCGCCTAATAGTAGCGATGCAATGGCGTGAATAGCGACAATTGAAAAATAAATAAGAGTAAGATTTAACATGTCCATCAGTGCATAAAGAACACCCCCATCCAGATGGCTCAATCATGGTTTGTCCATAATAGACAACCTGCCCAAAATGGCTAATCATAAAATAAAGGTGTTACGCGGGATATTGAAAGGACCACAAGTAGTGAAGACCAGCCTATTTTAGGTTCGGGAGGATGAAAAAGATGATAGCATGTCTTGGTGTTAAAAGTGCCCCCTCCACTGTGTCATCAATAGAGTGCCCATCAACTGAGGACCATTTGGAAAATGATGAATGAGAGGGCCAAGTGCGTGCCAAAGGTCCCACCATAGGGAGAATGTAACTCCATCCCCAATACGATACTTAACCTAAGGCTGGAGAACTGCAGGTAGCCGAAGGAGTTTACGCTAACACCAAGAGCCTGTATTGGCATTCACTGTCTACACTGTCTTACGCCTAACGGTATGCAGAACCTACTGAACCCAAATAAAAGAGTCGAGGTTACTGATAACCACCCACATGTGTTTACTCATAAGAGCATAGTTCAGAGCTTGAACATCACGAATGCCCATTCTGCCCTCATTTAAAGGTAGACACACCTGATTCCATACCACCTTTGCATACCCTGTATCAGAGTTATCCTTCCAAAGGAAGGTACGCCTTCGCTTCTCGATCTCATGAGTAATACCATTTGGCAAAATAAATTCTATGCCCTAATATACATTAAATGCCATAATAACCGATTTGATCAATTGTAGGCGGCGAACAAATAACAATCCGACTCTTTCCCAGCCTTTTAACTTCTTATCAATCTTACAAAGAAGTGGCTAACAATAAAAAATCAATCGGGATGAGATTAACGGGTGACCTAAGATACAGTACTAACAAGAGACCTTTGAAAGCTTGGTAACTGAAGGAGTGGCATTCGGCTCCCATGAGCAGATTTAGACAAAATATGTTGGCTTTTGGATAGATTACAAATTAGCAAACTCCTAAAGACCATGCTGAAACTGAAACACAAACCTCATCAGCGTTATAGAAAAGCAGAAGATCATATGCAAAGCACAATTGGAACAGGCCTATTTAACAACATTTCCAATGAAAGCCAAATGAAGAGTCCTGTTCAATGAGTTGCGACAAAAGCATCTGAAGGACCGCTATAACAAGCACAATCAAATAGGGGGACATAGGATCCCTGTCTCAATCCTCGGGCTCCAGGGAAAAATCCATGAATAATCCCATTCAAGCATACAGAGAATACTATCGTTGTCACACACTCCCCCACCATCGTATAAAAAACCAAAAAGTTGGAGGGTGGCTAGTAAAAAATCCCACTCTAGCATATCACAAGCCTTTTGGAGGTCCACCTCCAAAGCACATTGTGGAGGTAGACGCTGTTGATTATACCCGAAGAAGAGCTCCTGTGCTAGCAGTACGTTATCACTGATAGACTTTCTTGGAATGAAGGTATTCTGTGGCGGAGTATTCAAGCGCTCTAAAATAGGACTCAGGCATCGTACCATAATTTTAGTAATGACCTTGTAAAGCACATTACAACAAGAAATTGGTCGAAAATCTGCCACAGTGGCTGGTACTTGCACTTTTCGGAATAAGAACAGAGTAGCGTTAGCCTACTTTAAAAGTTTGCCCATGAGAAAGAAATCTAGTACAACCTAAGTTACCTGATCACCAATAATAAGCTATGCAGCTTTGAATAATTCTGAAGAATATCCATCAGGCCCTGGTGATTTATCCTCTGCAACATAAAAAAATGCAGTTTGGATCTCCTCCTTTATAACCTGGGCCATGAGTCTAATAGCTTCCTCATCAGTAATGATATGTCGAACCCAAGGACGCAAATATCAAATGTGAATATGCCTATTGCGTCGCTCGCCCCCGAGCAACCTTTGATAGTAACCCACAAATTCATTAGAAATGTCTTGTGGATCAGTAGACACTTGGCCGGCCATACTCGTAATCTGAAACACTCATTTAGCAGCTCTCCTCGTTGCTACTTTTCGAAAAAAGATTCGTGAGCATTGGTCACCCCCTTAAGCCACTGGAGTTTAGCTCATTGTTGTAACATGATCTCTTCCAGTTTGACTGCCTTAAGATAAACAATGCGGCAATAATTTTCAAGGTTTGAGAGCAAGGAGTCATGCCTGGCGTCCTGCAAGATAGTTTAGGCAATAGAGAGAAACTCCGCAGCTAACTTCACACTAAGAGAAAGATCCCCCTTATTCCTCCTTTGGGTCTGGAATACCTACTTCAAAGCCTTTAACTTTCTGGTCACGACATACATAGGAGTTCTAACAATATTGTGCCTCCACACATTATCCATTGAAGGAAAGAAATCTGGAGAGACTACTAAATAATTATCAAACTAGAAGATGTTACCATGGGACATACCTGGGTTACCACATAACACCAAGGGGGAGTGGTCGGAAGTACGTGGTGGGAGGCTCGTATAGGCCGCATTCGACCACCTATCCAACCATTGGTCATTAACAAACATATAATCAAGTTGTTTCCATAAGCTTCGGCTGTCGTTACTGCAATTGTGCCAAGTAAATAACAAACCCTGCATAGGAAGGTTAATAAGCGTTGTATTCATCAAGAACTGATTAAAGTCTTCCATCGCAACACGAATATCACCTGATTGGCCACATGCTTTACTCATGTCCAACACAGTGTTGAAATCCCCTATAACAAACCATGATTCATCCCCTATAGAGGGCAAAAGGTTCCCAACCGAGTGTTAGCAGTCTCTCCATGCCCCAATATCATTAGTTCCATAAATCACAGTCATAAACACAGAAATATGATGGCGCCTGATATTCAATATTATTTCTTTATAGTCTTGTTAGTTTTTATAATTATAAATATTTTCTCCTTTCATTTTATGCACATATATCATGTTTCTCTTCTCTTGAATGTCAAAGAACAAGTCAATATTATATAAATAATTAATAATAATAATGAAAATTTCTTCACAAATAATCAATAATTAATCCTTTTTTGCAATAAAAAAGGATATCAATTCCAATCAAATTACAAATCGGATTAATTTTTACGCTAGTACCTGATCTAAATAAATCAAACCCGAAAAATCTATCCCAATGCCCACCCCTAGGAACATGCCTCGGCTAGCTTCGTCTCCTCGACCAACTTCAGTTCACCTCGACTAGCTCGATTGAGGCGACCAGCTTTGACGGCTTGACCATCAACTTTGTTGAGGCGCTGACTTCGAACAGGAGTTTGAGGCAAATTCTTCAAGTTTTTTAGGAGGTTCGACCCCTCCCCTCCCAGAGGAAACTTCAATACCATTTTCTACGGACATAATTGTGATTCAAATTAGAAAAGTGAATAATAATCACAAAAATTGGAAAAAAAAAATCAATGGGATTAATTGGAATTATTTGAAAAAGAAATCAAAGGCAATTAGGATCTTTTCCATTAGATATATGGAGGCTCAAATAGACCCGATAAAAACACTTTGAAAGAAGATGAGTAAGTAAAAGAGTGAAAAAAAGAGCCTCTTTAAACCTATCTATATGTCCCAAAAAGAAATAACGGACTTTCGAAGCCCATGAGTTCAAAGCCAACTCCCAAATATTTGGTTCCAAATTGTTGGGACTTGGGCGCAGTTGATATAGAAGAAATCAATTTGTCCTCATAAGCATTCAATAGTTAGCATGATTTATGTGATCACCACCAATAGGAGGTACAATTTCCTACAATCAGGCATTAATGAGGGACGTTGATCGAGGGACTAGATTTAAGTGGATGATCCAATGAAATTTCATAGACACCTCTATGAAGTTGCTATATATAAATTGTACGGAAAGGGACAAAGGACAAAATAAAAGACGGATACTTTCATCTTAGAAGAGCAGTACATTTTGCCCTCCTCAACTACTTGTCATCAAATATTTACCCCCCTAACTTAATAAATAAACATTTATCTCATTGGTTGGATAAATCATGTCTTAAACAATTATATTATTTTTAATATTTTTAGTATTTTGCACATTAAATCATCACTAAATTATTTTTTGATTAATTTTTTGTAATAAGTGAAAAATTTACATTAAAAGGTGGACTATAAATTAATATGTATATATATAATAGAGACACGATAAATATAATATAATCAACAACTCATCATTGCTTCTGAAAAAAATTTGACAAATATATATATGATTAACCAAAAATGAAATATTCTTAGAAAAAATGAATAAATATCATATTTTTTAAAGTAAATATGTTAAAAAAATAACTTAATTTTATCACCAAATTAATAAAGTCTTTTTATGAATTTTTTGTGTATTTATTGTACTCATTTATTATTTAGCATTGAGTCTGTAAAAAAAAAAACTCAAATTATTTGACTTGCTAATTATATTTTACTTTATTATAAATAAAATATATTTTTCAATTAAGAAAATTTTAATTAAATTTAAAACGCAAAATTACTAATAAAAAAAATTCTTTGAAAAATATATATAATATAAGGGCAATACTATCTAAAAATTTTAATTATGGAGGTTAAGTGTTACATTTATTAATTTAAGGGGATAATTATTACATAATGAATAGTTCAGGAGGCCAAATATATTTTATCCTAAATACTACTTCCTTAGCTCATTAAGGAGGGTTGGATTTCGAAATACAAAGAACACTCTTGAACTATATGTAGAGGATTGCAATTATTTTCAATTGAAAAAAAAAAAAAAACTTACTTATATTTCTTTTGAATCATATCTGTTAATTTTAAGCAACATCATACAAAGTTAACTATAATGACTTGTGAATTATTATAATAGTTGTTGATAAAAAGTCTTTTTAAAATTACAAACACACTCTAATTTCAAGTTATAAAAATGTACATACAACCACGTTCTACTACACGTTCACAAATTTTCTACATTTTAAAATATTCCTGAAAATTGAGGAAGAAGGTATTCGTGATTCTTGAATCCATATATATATGAATATAGGGGTTGACGAATGTCACGTACATTAAGATTAAATTTAAATTAAATTAATCACTTCAAGTTTTTTTAGAAATTAGAAATTAGAAATTAGATTTGAATTGTTTGATCAAATAGGAGAGGTAAAAATGTTTTTTTTTTCAAAGTGATAGCTGAAATTAGTTAACAAGATGATTTTTTTTTAATGACCTTTATGTTTTCTTTTTTCTGAAAAATCACGTAGAACTTGCGACTATTAAAAAACCATATTTTTACACAAAATTCTAGAAATTCTTGTCAATATATATCGGAGCTTCAAAAATGGTTGGCTGGTTCTGATTCCGATCTCTGACTATCATTAGTGTTCATCATCGCACGAAGAAATTCATAAATTTTGACTACACCAGATATTTTTGAAGAAAAAAGATGCATTGATGATACCAATTAAGTTTTGAGTTTTTTAGTATTAATTTTCAACTATATGAAGGCAAGATTAATAAAAAATTAATGAATAATACAAAGTTTTAAGTTTCAATTAATGTCTTTCTTAGTAAAATAATACGATATTCACTTAACTACAGAAATTGCATGTGAAGGGGATGTAGCTCAGATGGTAGAGCGCTTGCTTAGCATGCGAGAGGTACGGGGATCGATACCCCGCATCTCCATTTTGTTTCCAAAGTCTTCCCCTACTTTCACTTCCTCCATTTGGGCCATTCATTTCGGCCCAAAGTGTTGGGTCTTTATATTGTCTTACTGGGTTCGTTTTCTTGCATTAGTTTTAGGCTTACTCCTACCTAAGTTTTTAAATTGTTTTTTAACTTACTAGTTGTCGTTGCACGCAGTTTTCGTAAGTATATAAAAAAAATTATAGCGTTGAATGATATAGAAAAAAATGAAAAAGCAACAAATGTAGTGTGAAGGGTTGAAAAAGAAATAATTTTACGAGGGGAAAAAAAATGGTGAGTGAGGCGAGAGGAAAAAATAAATTGTGATTGTTAAAAATATTAAAATTATTATTATAATATTTATTTTTATAAAATGAATGAATTAAAGAATAATTTTTTTTTTCTTTTATAATAGTAATGATAATGAATGGAAAAGGAGAAGTTCTTTTGGTTCACAATTGGGTAAAGTTTATTTTCATTCTTGACTTTTTATATAAACTTCAAAATTATTCATATTTTTTAATTCACTTCAAATTAACCCTTCCAAAGATTTTCCGACCAAATTATATGATTTTCCTCATTTACCCTTCTGATTTTCTTTCCACTTAATTTAATCCCTTACACCGGTATTTACATGTTAGTAAATTTTATGTGCAAGGGAGTAAATCGTATTAGAAATTTAAATGTGAGGGACCAAAATGATTTATATCAATAAGGTAAAATTTTATGAAGGGTAGTTTAGGAACATTATATGATTTGGTTGGAAATTAATGATGGGAAAATCAATACAAGAAAATGAGTTTTAAATAACAAAATAATTATAATGAAGGTTCAAATTGTCTTAAAAATAAGTAATATGTTTTGTGTATGTAATGAACAGAGTTGATTTGAAAAATATTAAAAATAAGTTAAGTATTAATTGATAAAAGGAATTACATAAATAAAAGATAAAAAAATTATATAGTTGAAGATATACAAAAAAACTTATAAAAGAATTATAATAAAACTATTATTTAAGAAAAAAATTAAATTTAATAGAAATATTGACTTCAAATTTCCCCTCTCACTCTTCCTATTTTCTTAATTTTTTTTGGTTAAAAAAATAATTTATATTTTTTTATTCTTATCTTTTTCTATCTCTTCCCTCTTTTCTCGCTCCTCGTTTCCCTTTTCCTCTATTTTTTCTACAAATTTGTAGTTTCTTACGCATATTATTAACGGTAACCTGAAGTAGTTTCTTTAGTTTTGTTGGTGTAACTTTATTACATCATAGGGGTTTGGCTTGTGTAATTTGCTAAAAAAAAACTTGATTTTATTACATCTGTGGAAGTAAAATTATAGAGTTTCTGGATTTTATTATTTGTGATAAACTCTCAGATTTACTACTGTATCCCATTAGCAAAGAGCAGGTACTATAAGCAGTTTTCAACTGAAAATAAATCACTATAAATTACTATTATTCAGGAAGCGAATTTCTCACAATAACTTGTGATAAATTTGTTATTGTAAATAATTTTAAAATATTATTCATTTTGAGTTTTAGTGAGGGTTGTCTGTTCTCAGAATAAGTACTCGTAACAAAAATACTATTGCAAGTCATACTTTTAGTAACAAATATATATTTTTTTTAACGATGTCATAAGCTTTTATGAGGACACAATTATTACAAGAACCTATACAGGAACCAGTGTTGTTACGAATACATTTGTGACAACAAAGTCATGTCGGTACAAGAACATCTAGCGTCGGGCTTTCCAGCATAAATTTATTAACAACAAATTTTCGTCACCAGAAGTACTAAAGACGGAAATTAGACATATATAATAAATTTTATTTTTACGAGATGTAAAATTTCGTGCGGTCAACATTAGATGGACTAATTCAAAGTCAATTAAAAGTTAAAAATGAAGATGAATTTTTTCGTTCAGAATTATTCCACAAGATAATTTTGATATTGAGCCAATACTTGTAATAACCCCCTCCCTAAATTAATACAACATATCTCATAAGAAATTCACATTAAGTTCAAGAACACAGATGATATGTTTACCAATATAGTAGACTGACATCAAATTGTTATTTACTTACCATTTGACTCCTCAAATTTTATATAATTCCCATACCAAGTTAATATAGGTAAAATTTTTGTAAATAGTAATAATTATAAAATAAGAAATATATTAAGTTTTAAAAATATATCAAATAAATGATATTAACATAATTTAATAAAAACAGTACGCATTATTTTGTAAATAAGGAATATCAACTTTCCCCGATAAATAATTAAGAGATGAATTAACATGTTCATGCATGGATTTTGGATGATTCTTGCTTAGGGCTAGGGTACGGCGATAGATGGAAAACCCATTCGGGATTGAATGGAGTATTTATTTATTTTTTCTAACTCCAACCCATGCGGTTCACATGACATTTGAGCTTTGAAACAACAGGATTGATGGTCACAGATGGTGTATGTGCGTATTTTGTTAAAAACTTAAGGCAAAAATATATTTTTACCCCTCTATATTTTGTTGGAATAGCTAAAAAATCCTCATGTATTTTGAAAATAGGCTAAAATCTCCTCTTCGTTTTGTAAAACTTAGCAAAAAAAAATACCGCTTTCATTAGTGATTGACGGAAAGTGCATTAGACGTGCTCCATGTGCTTTTTGGGGTGCTTTTAAGCTACTTTTGACATTTTTTTGGACATTTTGTTAACTAAAATTCTATATATTTGATTTGGGCATCTTTAACTTGCTTTGAGTGATTTTTTTTTTGATTTTTTATCTATCTGAAAAATTAAATGACGTTTGAAATATATTTACTTAAAAAATATGAAATGTATATAAACTTTTGAAGTTTTATAATTTAAATTGAAATGTTATTTAAAATCAGAATGCGAATAGTACATTTATTTTTCAAATTTAAATATCTTAATGAATATAAATATTAATTACTTATAAAAATTATATATTATTAATTAATTTAAACTTAATTTAATTAAAATATTAATGAATTATTTTATTTACTGTTAATATAGTTAATTTAAATTACTATTATAAATACTTAAATCAAATGAATTAGTGTTTAAATGAATATTTTTAAATTTAATTATTTAAATTTTAATTTAAAATTTAAAAACTACAAAAAAATTGGGCCACCCCATCGCCCAAATTGAGGGCGACCGCAACCCTAGATTTGGGCGACAATATCATTTGAGTCCCCTAGATTTGGACGTGGTCTTCCCCTTCTGTTGGGGTTGGGGAGGATTAGGGAAGGTGTTTGATTATAATTTTAAGATTAAACATCTAAGATTAATTGATTAGATCTTATGGCTTTCATATAATCAATACAGATTCAATGGTTATTCAAAAAATGAATAATATATAATAATTATTTTATAAAAAAGTTAACGCCGTTACATATATTTAACAGAAAGGGCCAATTGAACTACATTTAAAAAGAAAAGAGAAGGATTGTTTGCCTATTTTCAAATAAAAGGGGTGTTTTAAGCAATTTTTTAAAATATAGGAGGATTTTACGCATTAAGTAAAAACTTAATAAAGGTATCAAGTTGGAAGTAATTGATTTTTTTTCTGTCTTTTAACCCTGAAATAAAGTTTCATTTAACCCATGTTTTGAGTTAAAAATATCATAAACTTTTCGAAAATATTTAAAAAATATTGCATGTCTCTTTCTAATTCAAGTATATTTAATTTAATTTTCTATCGTTTGTGAATTGTGACAACCAAAATAATTTCTTTTTATGTAATATCATTTATATTCAGAGTTTATTATTTGATGTAACTGCTATTCTTCCTCCATGCAAAACCACATCTTTTGGATATTAGAGCTCCTAAAGAATGAAATAGACATATTTAATGATTTAAATAATTTATTTACTGAATCTAAATAAGCACGTACATATATTTACCTTTGACAAAATAGTTTAATTGATCCTCGATTGAGAACATGTATCATTATCTACATCGGGAACCTGAGTGCTACCAACCTAAAAGTTCAAGAAAAAGTAAATCAAAATGAATCCAATAAAATTAAGCTTAAAAAATAAATTAAAATAAATAATACCTGTGCACCTCTCATCTTGCAAGTCCTTTTGTTGTGGCCAACTTGAAAGCAAACTTTGCAAATGATATGAATTTGTTTTTTATGTCCTTTTGGAGGCTCATTCGGCTCCCTCCTTCTCTTAGTATACAACCTACCTTGTTTGAACACTCTATTTTTTCTCTTATGTGTTGGACGCTTCAAAGGAGTAATTCGATCATTCTCTGGCCATCTAGATTCATCAGGAACAACATTGATCATACCATTATATGTCATCAAGTATGCCTCTGTAGTCAAGTATGGGTGCACATACTACATTGGATCATATCT
Source organism: Sesamum angolense (assembly GCA_034509725.1). NCBI lineage: Eukaryota > Viridiplantae > Streptophyta > Magnoliopsida > Lamiales > Pedaliaceae > Sesamum > Sesamum angolense. Next base: position 105,187 of record JACGWL010000613.1, read on the forward strand.
CATGTACAACATACAAGTCATGACATGCTTACAAGGCATTCCACAAACTTGCCACTCTCTACATTGGCATGTTTTGTCCTTAAGATTAACAATGTATTTTCTATCATCATAAACTTCAAACAAGAACTCTGAAGCAGACACTGCTAACAATTTCCTTCCTTCTCTTTAATTTTTCTCCACTTTTGCATTCACAATTGGTGGTAATTTGATTTTTCAATACAAAGCATTTTGGTACCTAGAAAAAAAATCTTTTCATCACCTTTGTTCTGTACCATTCCAATAATGATATCACTGGCCTCTGCCTCATTTTTTCCAAGAATGCATTGAAAGGCTATGTTACGTTATTTGTGACATGATCAACTTTCACGCGTGCATCAAATCCATGCCTAGCCCAAGTACTTTGTCAGCTATTAGCGAAGATGACATTTCCACCAGAAAAGCTTGGGGTCTATAGGTCTGTCTCACTGAGATGGATAAAGTCAAGTATACATTCAAAATCTTCTCCAACAAGGTGAACCGATCATTTCTGTTAAACTCTATGACAGGGAAGAGCACCGAGTTTGCAGAAAACATGTTCGAGAAAAAGAGAATGCTCATATGGGAGAACAAACTACCTGCAACTGAGGCCACAAGGATGAAGACATGCAACATGCTGCATGTTGGGCAATGGCATAACCATGTATGCCCTTACTGCGAAAAACAAGAAAAATCATTGTTCGGAACCAAAATACGGGTTACCCAAAAGAAACCCGAACCAAAGCTGGAAAGGATAAGAGAAGAACTTTTACAAGGAGAAGTAAGATTCAAAAATGTAAAAATTCAAAGGAGACTGTCGGTAGAAAACAACAAAAGCCAACAATCAGAATAGATTAAAGGAGCCAGCTAGCAATCAGATAGCCAACAAACCATCATAACCGCCAGCTGGAAAGGACGAGGGATGATGAACGCAATGACGTCATCCAAAAAAGACAAAGTGATGACGAACATAATGACGTCATTAAAAAAAGTTTTGAAGTCCGCATTTGGAGTCCGTGGATGATTATAAATAAAGAAGTAACGAAGTAGAAGGGGGTCATCAGAAATTTTCTCCTACTCTTCAAAGCATAATATTCCAAGTGTCTATCTTTGTAATTTTTCGAATTCTCAGTTTATGGGGGTGTCCCCAAAGAGTCTAGCCTTCTATTCTATGAGAGGCTAAATAGTTGTCTCCTCCAACGGAGGATATAATATCTATGTAATATTTCCTATGTTTTTCAATAAAAGAAGGGCTTTTGTTCAACCTGTTTACCCAAAATTTTTTTAAATCTCTATTTTGAAAATATCTCTGCGCCCTGAGGTAGGAAATGAAATAGGATTGTGTTGTTTGTTGCTGACGGAGCCAAGGGCCTACGAACCATATGCTGCGGTAGTGTGGTTCGAACAAGTCCGTAAAATCGAGGACTTGGAATACTCGGCGATAAAGCGGTCAAAAAATGTATGAATATATAGAGGCTTAATTTTATTTCGGAAGCATGTTGGACCTAATAGATTGAATAGTAAGGGGAATAGTTTTGCGGAAAAAAAAATTAGGAACTAAATTGATACTTTTTGAAAGTTTTAGAGGCCAAAAATCAAATGAGGTACCAAAATTGCAAGTCATTGTAAAGTACGGTATCAAAATTGCTATTTTGTAAATGATGGTACCTGTCTTGCAATACTCCCTAAACTGAGGTACCAAAAATGCAATTATCTTCCAATAAAGGTCTACAACCTTTTATGTAATCCTGATATTGTTCTTCAAAATTTATGAAAATTATTTCGAACTTTGGATTATAGTTTGGATTAGTAATACCAAGGCCATCACATTTAACTTCACAAAAGCTCCTGAGTTTGATTCTCTAAGTGCAACAATACATTTGGGCTCTTCTCGTGATCTCCCGAGGCTATTTGCATTGCAATTTTTCTTTCCCTAAAAAGTTTGCTAGAACTTGCATGAACCCCAAATTTTGCTCTTAAAGCGGAGTCAAGATCACCCACCGACTTTTCTAGATTGTTTTTGTATTCTTCTTTGAACTCACGAGTGATCCATTTAGCTGTTGCTCCAGTACCTTTTAGATTTCTAACACAAGTGTGGACTCTTTATATATATATATTATCTTGAATGCCACACTATCAACATAAGTGGATGCATGCAATCTCCATGAACAATCTTCATTATTACACACAACAATAACTCTAGTTTGATCATTTTTCAGCTTCTTCAATTTGATTCCCTCTTAACTGTGTATCTAGCAAGGATGTCCTTAAAATGTTGTACATTATCAAATATTATTCCCTATTTCAATATAATAATCTACTTCCCAATGTTCGTGACTAAATTCAAAGTATTCTCGTTCCATCTTTTCACTTAAAATTGCAATTGGATTCTTAACTTGCAAATCATGATCACTTTCATAAAGAAATTGGTCCTCGTCAGAGTTATAATCACTCAAATTATTTTCATTATCCTCATCATATCTGCATTAATTCTCTCAAAATCACTCCACTCAACAATGTCTTCTACTTCAACGTTTTATTCTTCAATTAATCATGTATTCCTCCATTATTGTTTATGGAATTAAGTTTTCTTGAACTTCTATAATGGAATGGGATTTGGTTATGTGAAAATTCACACAAACATTCTCCAATCCGAGAGAAAGATATATTGCAATTAGATTTTGTATATCTTCATCAATTTTAATTGCAACTGCATCCCCTATGTCAGGCATTACTCCTCCTACTTTAACCATCTCACTCAACCACCCTATTATTACCAATTGTAGCCCCCACATGCATCATTTAGTAGAGATAAAATAGCCATAATCAATACTATCTAGATTTTAAATTGAAGTTTTGTACCCTAAAAAGCTAATTTCCAAGTTAAATCTCATCTAAAAAGCAACAACAAAATAAAATATATAGTAAATTTAAAATACATCTAAAATGGAAGAAAAGTTTAACAATACAAAACACATTCTTTTTTTTCGTTTAGATAGTATAAAATATATCTTGTTGGACAAACAAACCAAGATACGGGTTACTCAAAAGAAACCTGAACCAAAGCCAGACAAGGATAAAAGGAAGATTTTTTATAAGGAGAAGTAAGATTCGAAAAATTTAAAAATTCAAAAGGAGACTGTCGGCAGAAAACAACAAAAGCCAACAGTCAGAGTAAAATAAAAGGAGCCAGCTAGCAATTAAATGGCCGAAAAGCCATCATGACTACCAACTGGAAAGAACGAGGGATGACAAACGCAATGGCGTCATCCAGATGACAAACGTAATGACGTTATCAAAAAACAAGTTTGAAGTCCGCATTTGGCGTCCATGGATGGTCATAAATAAGGAAACAACGAAGTAGGAGGGGATCATTAGAAATTTCCCCTACTCTAATTTCGAGTCTTCAAATTTTTGTATTTTTTAATTTTCAGTTTATGGGAGTTTCCCCAAAGAGTCTAGCCCTCTATCATATGAGAGGCTAAATAGTTGTCTCGTCCTACGGAGGAAATAATATTTATGTAATATTTCATATATTTCTTCAATAAAAAAAGGCTTCTGTTGAATTTGTTCACTCCAAATTTTATTAAGTCTCTATTTTAGAGTATCTTCTACGCTTTAAGGTAGGAAACGAATAGGGTTGTTTTGTTTTGTTACTGAAGGAGCCAAGTACCTATGAACCATCAGCTGTGGTTGTGTGGTTGGAAGAAGTCCGTAAAACGAGGACTTGGAATACTCGGAAGCAAGGCAGTCAAATCAAGGTATGAAGTTATAGAGACTAAATTTAATTATGAAAGCATGTGTATGGGCTATAATGGTTTTTTCTATAGAAGGGCAAGATAGGCATTAATTTGGCTTAGATCGGCTAAAGGACAAAAATTGCGACTGTTCAAAAAAATAAAGGACCAATTTGCTATGCCCGAAAGATAAAGGACTTTTTTGCCAAAGCCCCATAGATACAGGACAAAAAAATGCATTTAAGCCTTCTATCATGTGTTGCTTGTTCTTAAAGAAAGTTAATTATTCAACTATCACCAGCAAAATACAGAATGAATCTCTCACATTTTTTAACATATACAAGGCGATATTTATGGACCAATCCGCCCACTATGTGCATCATTTTGATATTTCATGATTCTAACTGATGCATCAACTAGATGGTCACATGTAATTTTGTTCTCTCGCAACCTGGTGTTTCCAAGTTGCTTGCTCAATTAATTCGATTACGATCACATTTTCCTAATTATTTGATTAAGCAGATACACTTTGATAATGCTGGTGAATTTACTTCTCAAACTTTCAACCACTACTCTATGCTATTGGAATTGATGTTGAACATCTTGTAGCACATTTTCATACATAAAATGGTCTTGCAGAATCAAGCATTAAGCGTCTGCAATTAATTGCAAGACCATTACTTATGAGATCAAAACTCTTCATTTCTTATTTGGGACATGCTATTTGCATATAGCAGCACTAATTTGGATTAGACCAACAAGTTACTATGAGTTTTTGCTCCTAAAATTAATTTTTGGTTAGGCACCTAATATTTCTCATATAAGATTTTCTGGCGTGTTGTATGTTCCAAATGCCCCACCACAACGTACTAAGATGGGTCCTCAAAGAAGGTTAAAATATATGTTGGTTTTGGATCTCCATTCATAGTACAACATCTTGAACCTTAGAAAAGACTTATTTGACCTAATTATTTTTTTATTAATTAAAAAAGAAAATTACAAAAAAAAATTATTTTTTTAATTAATTAACTTTTTTATATCGAGTTGCGGTTTCAAATCGCGACTCGACAATAATTTTGTTTTTTTTTTAAAAAGGCTCGAGTCGCGGTTTGAGCAAAATTTTCTTTTTGATTGTTTGGAATTTTTCAAGGCTGACCGCCAGCTTCTTTTTTTTTATAATTTTATATTATATTATATATATTTATATATAATATTATAATTTATTTTTATATATAAAATAATAAATTATTTAAATAAATACATTAATATAACAACGATAATTGAATTAAAATAACGCATATAAAGTGAGATAATATAAAATAAAAATTTAACTATATTGTAATACAATATCTATAATATATTGATTGTAATTTTTTAATTAATAAATTTTTAATATGATTATATTAAATATATTAATTATTAAAATAATTTTTTGCTATGAATTATTTTGTTATTAATTTATTATTATCACGATTGTATATATAAATATTATTATAATTTTATAATTCACTGAAACATTCTTCGATATAGTATCGACACGTGTCGAGCTCGAACACGCATCGAAGTGTCCAAAAAAAAAAAAAGAAAAAAAGAGGACACGATGTAGGAAACGCCACGACACGGCGTGTCCGACAGGTTCCGAACACATTTTCAATTTTTGTCTATAGTTTCAAATATTTTAGACTATTTTATAAAAAAGAAAATTTAGGCTTAATAAAAAAGAAAAAGAATTAAGTCACTCTTTTTAAACTAAAAGTATTAAAGATAAAATTACTAAAAAAAATGAGAGATGTTCACAATTTAACTAATTTCTAAAAATATACAAAAATCAGTGAAAATTTTAATAATTTAGAAATTATACAAAATCAGTGAAAACTTTTAATAATTTAAATTAGTTAAATCGTGAACAAAATTTTTAGTAATACTTTTAGTTTAGAAAGAGTGACTTAATTTTTTTTTTTATTAGCCTAATTTTTTTTTTAAATAGTCCAAAATTTTTAAATTATAAACAAATTGAAAATGTGTTCGGAACGTGTCGGACACGTCAATAGCCGTGTCCTTAGCGTTTCACCGTCCCCCCCCCCTTATTTTTTAGATTTTTGGACACTTCAATGTCGTGTCCGAGCCCGGCAAGTGTTCGATACTACATCGAATAATTTTTCAGAGTATCCGTGAAGTATAAATTATAAATATATTTATATAATACAAATTGTGACAATAATAAATTAATAACAAAATAATTTGTAGCAAATATTATTTAATTATAAATTTATATATTTTAATTATAATCAATATTAAAAGTTTATTAATTAAAAATTACAATCAATTATTATAAATATTGCAATAAATACAAATATTACAATATAGTTAAATTTTTATTTTACATTATCTCACTTTATATGAGTTATTTTAATTTAATTATCGTTGTTATATTAATGTATTTATTTAAATAATTTATTATTTATATTAAATAATATAATATATATTATATAATATATATTATTATAAATATATTATATATATAAATTATAAAAGAAAAAGAAAAAAAAGGTCAGCCTTAAAGTTTTGAAACAAAAGCAAAAAAAAAATTTGTGCTCGAGTCGCGGTTAAGCATTTCTATTTTTTAAAAAAATATTCGAGTCACGATTTCAAACTGCGACTCGACATAAAAAAGTTAATTAATTAAAAAAATATTTTTTTATAATTTTTCTTTTTTTAATTATTAAAAAAATAATTAACTCAGACTTATTTTTGTCTCGATTTGTCGAATGTCGTTTTGATGAATTAATTTTTTCAATATTAAGGGGAGAGACTAAGCAGCTGGAAAACAAAACTAGTTGGAATGAATTAACATAATCTCATCTTGATCCTTGTATTAAAGTCCAAAAGATAATTCATTTGTAGAGTTTAACTAATCAACTGTCAGATGCATTTACTGATTATAATGCTCCGATAAAAATTGATGTCCTTGTTAGATGAGCTAATGTTGCATATGAGCCTAAAGTATGCTTGAAACGAGGTATGCTTTTCGGCTCCAAAGATAAAAATTCTCGAAAAAAAAAAGAGCTATGAATTAAGATGGCTAAATCGAGAATACAACTCTAGAAGAGTCTCCAGACATAATTACTATGTCAGTTCTACAAGAAACTCAAATACCTGAAATTCATGAAAATGAAGAGACCTCTGTAAATTATATGCTGAATGGCATAATTGAAATCAAAATACGTCATCATCAACGATATTTTTGCATATAATGTAGTGCTAGATGTAAAAAATGATAATGAGGATCACGAGACAGAGTCTATTCATGAATGTAGACCAAGAAATGATTGACTAAAATAAGACAAAATTGAGGCAGAGTTAAACTAACTTGCACAGGCGAAAGCTTTCTGGACTTGTAGTCTGTACACAAAAAGATATAAAACTAGTAGGATACAAAAGGGTATTTGTGCAAACACAAAGAGCGAGGTGAAATTGTCAAATATAAGGCTTGTTGCTCAAGAGCTTTTACAAATACCTCGTATTGACTATGAAGAAACTTACTCTCTTTTTATGGACGCAACTATTTTTTGTTACTTAATTGTTTGGCTATAAAAGAAGGAATAGATTTGCGCTTAATGGATGTAGTTACAACCTATTTATATGGCTCACTTGATAATGATATTGATATGAAACTCTCTAAATTATTTTGGTTTGCCCATAGCACACAATTCAGGTTCTCGAGAATATTATTCTATTAAATTGAATAAATCCTTGTATGGTTGAAGCAATATGAATGAATGTGGTATAATCGTCTCAGTGATCATTTGTTGAAATATGGATATAAAAATGATCCCATCTGTTCATGTATTTTCATGAGAAAATTTGGAAATAAATTTGTTATATATAATTGCCGTTTACGTTGATGATTCAAACATTATTGGAGCTCTATAAAAGCTTCTAAAGACTATAAACTGCTCAGAAAGAGAATTTGACATGAAAGATTTAGGAAGAACAAAACATTGCATTGGTTTGCAAGTTGAACATTTAAAGAATGAAATCTTTGTGCATCAAGAAGTTTATGTTGCAAAGGTGCTAAAGCGATTCTATATGAACAAATCACATCCATTGAACACCCCAACGGTGGTAAGGTCGTTAGATGTGTACAATGATCCTTTTAAACTTTGAGAAAGTGATAAAGAATTACTTGGTCCTGAAGTACTATACCTTAGTGCAATTGATACAATAATATATTTTGCTAAACAAGACCTGATATAACATTTGCTATTAATTTATTAGCAAGATATAGTTCTTCACCTATGGAAGACATTGGAATGAAATTAAGCATATACTTCGCTATCTCAGAGGTACGACAAATATGGGGTTATTCTATTCAAAGGTACCCAATTATGATCTAATTGGTTATGTTGATGCTGGATATTGTCAAATCCTCATAATGGTCGATCGCAACTGTGCTATTTATTTACATGTTGTGGTACGACAATTTCATGGTGATCAATATAACACACAATAAGAACAACATCATCGAATCATGCAGAAATTATAACAATAAATGGGGCAAGTTGAGAATGTGTTTGGTTGAGATACATGACTCAACACATTTGAAGAACTTGCAGAATATCATTTGGAAAGATTATCCCGATGATCTTATATGGAGATAATACGGCATTTACTACTCAACCAAAAGTAGGGGATATTAAAGGGGATAGAACGAAATATATTTCAACAAAATTCTCCTTCACTCATGATCTTCAAAAGTTTGGTGATCTTGATGCTCAACAAGTCCGTTTAAGTGACAATCTAGCATTTTTATTCACCAAGGCACTTCTTATTGTAATATTTGCAAAGCTAGTCCATAATATTGATGTTCGTTGCCTCAAAGATCTCAATTGATATTTTAATGAGGGGGTGACCATGCCCAATAAACTCTTTTTTCCTTGACCATGAATTTTTCCACTAGGTTTCCCTAATAAGGTTCCTAGTGAAGTAATATATAATCGTATTTTAAAGAATAATGTATTATTTTTCCTTCATTAAGTTTTTGTTTCTCAAGGTTTTTTCCTAGTAAGCTTTTAACGAGATGTATTTTTTATTGACAAACATATAAGGGGGAGTGTTATGATTTAGAGTTTGTGGATGTTCATCTTCATGTCTCACACTCTAAACATCTCATCATAAATGATTGACTGATTCATCTCGGTTCATAATGATAAAACTTTGATTGTAATCTTGGAGCCTATAAATAGATTACTTCATTTGTATTAAGATGAAGGTGAAATAAAATAAGAATACCCTTCTTTTCGCTCAACTCTAATTCTTATATTACTGTAATTTTAGATTATTTTATAATATTAAATATTTTAACTTTTATTTTAATTATATTTAATAAAATACTAATAAATCTTAATTTTTAAAAATATAATATCATTTGAAAATTTTCATCCATATTTTTCTTTTTTCCACCAAGAAAGAACAAGAAACATGAGATGAAAGAGAGAGGGGCAGTGAATGAGCTCTCAACTTCCAACTTCCAAGAAAAGATCATATAAATTTCCTCAATTTCAATCTTCTCTCCAATGTCCTTTTCTTCCTCCCCTCTCTTTATTATTCAGCTTTTACTTTTCCGCTTTTACCACTCCTCTCCTTCACATTCACAGAAACCGCGTTTTTTCATAGACTTTTGTCTGGCCCCATTTCCATCTTTCTCTACTTCTGCAACTGCCCATCAGATTTCCCAGTGCACCCACTACCCTGTTTTGAGCACTGAATTGAGTTTGAATCAAGTCGTAACGTAGATATTGGAGAACCCATCTCGTAATATTGCGAAAGATTTGCTCTAATGGCGGAGAACGGTGAGGAGAAGCTAATAGCTGTAGCCCGCCACATAGCAAAAACTCTTGGCCACACCAACACCATGACCGAAGATATTCTCAGGATTTTCTCCAATTTCGACGGGAGACTGCGCGAGAAGCTCTCCGACGATGGGGTGAAACAGACCCTCAACTCTCTTGATCGGAAGATCTCCTGTTTCATCTCTGCTGACGCAACCATTTGGTCAAACTCCGCGGATTTCTACTCCTTCCTTGATTCCGTTGATCAATTAACCGCTGCCGTCCGCGAATGGACCCCTTTAGCCGACGACAAGAACATCTCATCTTCGCTCGACCGCGCCGAGGATTTGCTCCAACGGTCCATGTTTCGTTTGGAAGACGAGTTCAGAGCCCTCATGGAACCCGGTGCCAAGTCGCCCGATTCGACTGGTGGCGGGGCAGCTCATCATCCCGATTACTCCGATGAGGACGACGATGCTTCAGTAGAGGATGACGACAATTGTGTCCCTGTTGCGCAGCCAGTTACGGATTATGACGTTGTAGTTGACGCTTTGCCAGCGGGGACTATCGGAGACTTGCACGAGATAGCGAAGCGGATGGTGGCGGCGGGGTACGTGAACGAGTGTTCCCAAGCGTTCAGCCCGTGGAGAAAAGAGTTCTTGGAGGAGAGCCTGTCCAGGTTGGGGCTGCAAAAGCTCAGCATTGATGAGGTCAATAGAATGAAGTGGACTCAGCTGGAGGATGAGATCGAAAAATGGATCAAAGCCATTAATGTCGCTCTCCGGATTCTTTTCCCGAGCGAGCGGAGCCTATGCGATCGTATTTTCCTTGGGTTCTCCTCGGCTGCGGACCTTAATTTCATGGAGGTGTGTAGAGGTTCGACGATTCAGCTCTTGAATTTTGCTGACGCAGTGGCGATAGGGAGCAGGTCACCAGAGCGGTTATTCAAGGTGCTGGATGTTTATGAAACTGTAAGGGACTTGATGCCTGAATTTGAATTGATTTTTTCGGATCAGCACTCTTTGTCTTTAAGGAATGAAGCAATAGCTATTTGGAAAAGACTAGGGGAGGCTATTAGAGGAATCTTTATGGAGTTAGAGAATTTGATCCGTAGAGACCCGGCCAAGTCTGCAGTTCCGGGTGGTGGATTACATCCCATCACTCGGTATGTGATGAATTATCTGCGTGCTGCATGTCGGTCGCGACTGACGTTGGAACAGGTCTTTGAGGAGAGTGTTGCACCGTCTGTTGATTGTAGAGACGGGGATGATAAGGCTTTGTCCTCATCATCTTCATTAGGAGTCGAAATGGCATGGATTATGGAGATGTTGGAGTGTAATCTGGAGGCTAAGTCGAAGGCCTATAGGGAGGCTGCATTGTGCTCTGTATTTCTGATGAATAATTGGAGGTACATCGTGCAGAAGGTGAAAGATAATGAGTTGGGCACACTCTTAGGCGACGATTGGATTAGGAAACGCACGGCTAAAGTGAGACAGTATCATGCGAATTATCAAAGGAGTTCTTGGAGTAAGGTTTTGGGTGTTCTCAAGGTTGATAGTAATTCCACGTCGCCTAGTGGAGCATCCAAGAGTTTAAAAGAAAAGTTGAAGTTATTCAATTCATACTTTGAGGAGATATGCAAAACTCAATCGTCATGGGTTATATTCGATGAGCAGTTGAGAGAGGAATTGAGGATTTCAGTTTCAGGGAATTTGCTCCCAGCGTATCGCAGCTTCATTGGACGACTGCATGCTGCTCCAGATATCGGGAAGCATATGGATAGACATGTCAGGTATAGTGTGGAGGATATTGAGGCTCGAATCAGCATGTTGTTTCAAGGGACTAGCAGTGGGAGAAGGTGAGATCAAATAAGTAAGCTATAGTAATTAGGAGAAAGATTCATAGTATTTGTGTAATCTGGTCTTTGCTCTGCTGTGATCTGTACATTCTTCATGTTGTTCGTATCTTGTAATTGAAATCGTGGCTGTAATGAGATATATAACGTTATGTTTGAATGTGTTCCTAGCTAAACTGTTCCTAACGTGTGAAGATGCTTGAACGAATCTGGAGACATGAAAGAGAAATATGGATCGCATACATTCTTATTGTGGAATTCAGCTAATCTCCTTCACACCCAGAATTCATATACTAACAACTCACTAGAAATGCAAAGGGCAACGGATCAGCTGAATAGAGATAGCACTCACAACATCGTTAAGCATACAATACGAACATAACGATTCAAAGGGCATTGAGCAATTCTGACGTTAAAAGTTTCATGAGCATGATTCTGAAACTGTGCAGCTGATAATGGTCATCTTGTTCGAGCATTCCTGGAGGTAAGCTTTGAACGAACGTCACTTCCTATCGTTGTGTGACCGAGAACTCATGAAGCAACAGGTCTGCCAGTTTATGAGAGAGAATCGTGTAGGTGGATTCAGTGGGATGAATGCTATCCCAGAACAAGTAGCGCGAGGGATTTGGGCACACCGGAGTTGAGCGAGTGCAGAGAGGTCCAGCTTCCAGCAATCCAGTCCCGCAGCATCCTCTTCTGGTTTCAACAAATTCTGCACCACCACACACATTTTAGCATTTTTGATGTATTATTCATAGGCCTCCTTTGCTTTGAGTGGTGTGGTTGATGAGTTTGATCTATATGAACATGGATTTAGGATTGGGTTTAATGCGATTTTATCCTATGTGATATTGCAAGTGAACAGATTCTAAACGGGTAAATTACTTCATTTTAATTAACACAAAAGATAAATTGTTGTATTTTAAAAAATATAAGGGTGTAAATTGATTAAAAAAAATCATAAAATGTAATTTGCTCATTTGCAATATCATAGAAGTTACTTGCATTTTTTCCATTTAGGATCATGTAATTTATTTTTGTTTTGGCATAGGATAAGGTGTCATATGACTTAGGATATGATAAAATAATTTTGACCATAGATTATTATGCATAGGTAATGGGTACAGTCTATGTCTGTGTAAAATATAGAAGAAGACTAATATGTTATAATTATATCTTTCTAAAGAAAAATTATTTATCAATATTATGGGTACTTTTCTTAAAATTATTAAGTTTATATTAGTGGCTATAATGATGAATGAAAGCTCGATTCGAGTAGTATAAAAATAATAAAATATACTTAAAAGTGTAATACTATTTAATTTGCATTTGATTCAATTAAAACTTGATTAGAGTAATAATTAAATCAAATTTAAATGCAATTTATTGAGTTCGATATTAATTCAAATAAGTTTGAAAAATGATGTATTGAGCTTTAATCAAATTATTTACAACCTCATATATGTGCACCAAAAATTACTCTTCTTTACCTTTAGATCTCAATCCTAATGGTGGAATTGTTTTTTTTTTTTTTTTCTAATATCTAAAGGTAGTAAAGATTGATATGTTGGAAAAATTTGATGATTTTTGGAAGTAGATGTGGAAAATGTTAGAATAAGTAATTAGAAAGCTAATTAAATTAATTATTTTGTAATTTATTTAAATAATTTGTTTTTTCAAATTTTCAACAAATGGATGGATTGAGTTGGTTCAAAATGAGTTGGATTTATAATGGTTCGGGTATAGAGTCAAAAATATGGGTAAAAAAATGGATCGAGATAAAAATAGGGTGATTTGAAAATGATTAGATTACAAAAATGATATGATTTTGTGATAAAGAAAAAATTTTGTATGATAGTGATTATACTAATAATATTATAAAAAGTATTATTAAATATGATGATGAAATTAATCCATTTAGAATCCATTACAATTCACATAGGATTAGTGATCTAATTGGATTTAATTAAATTCACATTGATATCATAATTACAATAACATATTTCTACAATTAATAATATTAATAAATTGATTGATTAATGAAAAATTAAATATGATGAATTCATTAGAATTCATATAAGACACATAATATTGTTGAATTTAACTAAATACATTGAATAAAATTAAAATATTTAAAACCCAACCCAATTCAACCCACAATTATCCAATATGTGCAAGAAATTGGAGGCTACCTAGTGCTATTAAGAATTTACTTAAGTGCCCCAACTTTTGCAAGTAATCTTACAAGTGGACAACATTTGCACATTTTTTAATTGGGGCTGTATCGATCCAATCTTGACCTAACTTAAACCTAGATATGTACGGAGTCATAAGAACCACCTGATCATTCTTGAATTAATGGTTTATGTTGAATCGTACTGGTCAAAGTATTAATAAAGACTAGCCTTTCATGCTATGCGTACGACTTTTGACAACTTTGACTCTTACAATCTTCATATTTGATATGTTTACTAATTTAAGTATCGAATGCCTATAATATGAACCTTCATAATGTTTCTTTCTATCATGACATACAACTCTATTTGCAAATTACCTAAGCATATTTGGAGGAATCCGAACTCTGATTTGGACCTTAAGTAGATTTTTTTAGTTTCGATAGACATCATCTACTAAAAAATGCATATATTTAAAAAAAGTAATTACTTATATATAAAATAAATTATGTTTCTCATATGATTAATTAACTCTGGGTTTTTCTAACTAAAATTCTTCAATTATTATAAAGTGGGAAAAAAAAAGCAAAATACTTCCCTATAATTTGTGATATGTGCATAATACTTTATCAAAATATCTCGATGTATTTTTTAAAATAAAGTCAAATACACCCTTAAAAAGGGAGGTCATACATGCTTTTTTTTTTGTGATTTTGGATGATTCTCATAAATAAAATATTCTTTTATACATAAATATATATAATATATATATAATATAATATTATATAATATTATATTTACTAAAATGTATTATTTTATATATACTTAAATGTATTATTTTTTTATAAAGTAGACGCCGCCCCCACCTCATTCTCTCCCCTTCCCCCTCCTCTCTCCTCTCTCTGTATATATATATATATATATTATATAAAGGGAAAATAATATTTTTTAGTTTATAAGTTCAGCTTATGTCATTTTTGATCCCATTCATTATGTGATTAACATTTTTAGTTCCATAATTTACACAAATTAGCATTTTTAGTCCTCATGCACATTTCTGTCTCCAATTTAACGATATAGGTCACGTACCTAGCACATTACCTTTAAATACTTTTAGTTGGAAGAAAAATTGACCCTTTCCAACAGTAGCATATGAGTGCTTCATATGACATACTTGATTCACTTGTAGAAGTTCTTTGTGTTGCTTCTACTTGGCTTCTATTTATAGAAATATGGAAATAGTAAGATTCATTTTTCGTGGAGAAGAGACAAATCATTATTTCTTTGCTCTAATTTCCTTCCTTCAAGATTTTTGTTTTCCTGAAATGTAGTTATATTTTTCCCCAAAAAATGACACCAGGCTCGAAAACAAACCAATTTTCTTTCCAACCAAAAATATTTAACCATCACATGCTAGGCATGTGTGCTGCACCATTAAATTGTAGACAAAAAAGAGAATGATGACCAAAAGTGCTAATTTTCATAAGTTATGGGACTAAACTGCCAATTTCGTAACGAATGTGACCAAAAATAAAATGGACCTAACTTATGAGACAAAAAATATTATTTCCCCTTACATAAATATACAATCAAATTTATACCGTTGATTGGAATTAAGTAAACTTTAGGCTTTTAATCTGCCAATCAAATTCGGATCTTAGATTTAAATCAAATCCAACGATTTTTAATAATATGTCATTTTATAAAAAATATTTTTTTAAAAAAAACTAAAAAAGCGTGTGTTTCGCAAGCGTGTGCAGGGTTTTTTTACTTTATTTTTAAAAATACAGGAGAATAAATTACTATTTTTTTTTATAAAGAAATAAATGGCTCATTTTCAATATCATAGACGTTAAATTGCATTTAAATCCTTATAAAGTGAAGTAATTTCAGTAGATGATTTAGAGAACTTACGATACTTTAGTGGGTTGTGGATCATGTCCAAGAGAGGATTGTAGGTGTCAACGTAGAGGATTTTGCTTCCCGGAAGCTCTGCCTCAATTTGCGGCAGCAGCTTTTGAAGTTTGTCATTATAAGACTTAGCATCCGCATTCTCCTTGTGACTGCAACTCCTCAGAACTGGAGATTTGGCGGTCATCTGTATTGGCAGACAGCCCACTGGAGGGAGTCCTGACACCGCCATTCTCCGGCACCCTAGACCATAAACTTCCTGTACGTAAATCTCCAATCGTTTCAGTCAAACGACATAAAACCTGTCGCAGAAATGAATGTTTGGACTATACGGCCTGCCCAGTTTAACGGTTGAAATTGGGCTGGATTGGGTCAGATATCCAGATTAACCCTTCACTATTTTGGTTCTTTTAAAAACTGAAACTTGCTATTTGGTCCATTCTTTTTGTATATCTTTCGATTTGAGGATGCATTTTGTAGAAATTTGAAAATTGATGGAAAAACCGTACGTACAAGTGACTTCTGTTTTCAAATTTAAGTCGGCACATAATTTGCATATGTTAATTTCCTATGAATTTAGAACTCCTCAAATTTAAGTCGGCATACGACTGGAATGTGCTAATTTCCACAAAAAAATAATTGTAATCAAATTGCAAAATTTACAGAAATAATGAACCAAATTAATTGCAAGCTTCATTTTTTAAAGGACCCAAGACAACAAAAATCTATAGAGTGTAATGTGGGATAAGAGAGGAAATTCTGTCGTATTTCTATACATATATATATATTTTTTTATCCATTTGGCAATACAACTAAGTAAATATATATGCCACTAATGATATCTTAGCCTCATGGTTAAGATTAAGACTAAAATTGAGGTCTTATGAATAAATTTGAAATTATGGATTTGAGTCCAATAAGATGTGGGCATTTGTTTCACTTTATGTGAGTGTTTTATCATTTTATGTGAATTATTATAATTTATTTAAGTTCAGTTATTTGTTGAATCGATTTAATTTGCTTACTGGTCTTAATCATATTGCTATATTATTTTAATCGATGTATAGCTAAAAAAAAAACTAAATAAACGTAACGGTAAATATACTTATACAACTATATCCAATATTTAATTCTAAGTTATCCTATGATCCACTTATGTCATACAATAAAGTATATAATGGCCCCTACATGTACACTAAAAAAAAAAAACACACAAAAAAAAATTAAGTGAGAATTTTAGTATTGCATTTAATTATATATACATTAATTAAGCAACAAAATTATATATATATATATATATATATATATATATATATATATTATATTTTTTTGGTGAAAATAAATGATGGTTGTTACCATATTTGTGTTGTAACTGCAGATGCATTACTAATGATTTATACCTACAACTTTATATATCTGTAATTTTTGTGATTACCATTACAAAAAAGGGATTACTACATTTACATTCTTTGGCCAATAGTCTATTTACGCAAATCATTTCATTTCTGTCATTAGTGTAATTACAAAAACCACCATTAACAACAAAAAATTAGTAGTAGTTTGTGTAATGATATTGATGTTTCTAGAGGTGTATTTATAATTTTTCAAAAAACAACAAGATTTGTGTAAATGATGTTGACGTTTTTTGATAAAAGTATGTATAATTTTCAAGAAAATGAATAATTTGCATAGTTAGAACCGAGAACAAAGGTCAGTGCATGTTAATAAAATGAAGGAATTAGAGCCAGAATCTGGACCTTAATGAGGTTTTGCAGCTGCTTTTGCAGGAAATCTTGGTATTCATCAATGGTAAACTGAATCCTTCTGGTGGGCACATCATAGAAATTGAAAATGAAGTCATTGGTTCCAGCACTAACAATAACTAGAGCACTGCCCAGAATTCTTGCAACCTCGTTTTCGCCTACGATGCCCTCCAGCCTCCGGACGTAGTCCTTCAAGTACCCGGGCTGCTTCGACATGGGGATTACATGCGAAAGAGACGTCGTTAGGTCGTCGTACCCGGACCCAGCCGAGGCAAAGCTGACTCCGGTAAGCATGTCCTGATCCGATAAATAGGGGTCCAAGTATGGAGGAATAGTTTCTTTGAGGCCCATCATGGCTGCCAGTATGTCTGGTACGAGTTTTCCGTTAGAAAACCGTCCTGTTGGAAGGCTGCCGGGGAAGTCTAGGCCGTAAGGCGGGTGGTCGCCTTTGAATGGGGTGATTATGTAGTTGTTGTTGCCGGTGTCGACCGACGAGTCACCAAATACAAGAATGGCCGGGAAGTCTGGGATTGGGTGGCCGTTGCATTTGTATGTGATGGTTATGCAAAGTTGGGATGTGATGATTGCAAATAAGAGAGTTGTATGAGGCATGGCTAGGGGAAGGGGTTTTTTTGCTATTGGGAAGATGCATTTTTATACTTGTGTTAAAGGGTTAATTTTATTTTACTCATTGTCGAAGTATTAATGGGCTTAATGTAATTTATTCCTTCAGATATTGAAAATTGACAAATTATTTTCCTATGATAAAAAAAATAATAATTTACATATCTGTGATTTTTAGAATGAAGCATTTACCTCCCTCTTTAAGAAGGTAAACTCCTTTATTTTAAAAAACACGAGGGGGTTAATTATTGCATTTTAAAAATGTAAGAAAGTAAATCGTTAATTCTTTTTTTATAAGAAAGTAATTTATTTATTTACAATAAAAATATTGATAGACAAAAAATTTCTTCAAAATATTAAAAAAAAAATTATTTTAATTTAAGGTTAAGTGTTTCGACTTATTTTGTGTCCTAACAAGGATGCCTGTTACATTTAACTCTGTATCAAAGAGTCAAATGTCTTCTATCCCCATGTAAAACTTTAAACGTATACAGAACACTGATGTAAAATATAAATATAAAACGATCCGTTTGTAAACAAAAAATAACAATAAGCAAAAATCCTTGTCTACCGGCAGTCCCATCCCCCCTTGCTGGCCACCTGCTTGGCTGCCCCTTCCTTTCGCTACCATGGCCGCTTGTTTAACTGTGATTAATAATAGTTATATACCATGACTTCAATTCATAACTAATAAAATCCTAATAAAAAATAATATCAATCGATTTATTGATAAGAATATATGTATCATTAGCCATAAATGAAAATTCTTTTGCACAAGAGACACATACACCATACAATTACCCTCCGAGAGGGGCTTTACTACTTCTTTCGTATTATCACAAGGTAATCTTTCCATAGTTCTTTTGAATAGGAGATTGTATAAACGTTCAAATTTTCAGAAAGTAAGACATATTTAGTTTTTGTATTGATTCGATCAAATTTAATTCAAATAAAATAATTTTCTAAAATATAGATATAAAAGTAGAAAAGTGCAGTGACAGAAGGGAGGATTCTTGATTGTGAATAGGAAGAAAAGTTGATTAGACTTGAATGGTTTGTTGGATTTGTTTGGGTTATCTCGTGATCTGCTTGTCAAATGTTTCAGAGGTATTGGGGACTCGAAACTGTGTCATTACTCCTATGTCCTGTAGTGCCTATGAAGCATGTTTCGATGTAGATTTTGTTGCTTAATTACTGACACCTTCTCGGGATGGAAACAGCCATTTCTTTCCTTAGATTCTAAGTCCTAGCTGGACAGATTAATCTTCATTCATCCGCCAGCAGAGAAATAATAATTTTTATTTTATAATTAAAATGTGAATTTGACGAGTGTGTGTTGGTGTGTGTATATATATATGTATATAATTATCTATATATATACGAATTCTACAATGTTCTTATATAAGAAGATACGAGTTTCACAAACTTAATCAAGGTTAACGTCTAATTAAGTCTTTATTATAAGCTATTATACTATATTTTAGTAGTTTATAGTAAGTTTTAATATATTAGAGTAGTTTACAGTGTTACATACTATTATAATATATATTATAGTATTTTATATTACTTTTTAGGCAAAATTACAAAATTGGTCTTGTATGTATAAGGGGTTGACAAAATTAGTTCTGTAAGTTTTGGAGTAGCAATTTTAGTCCTGTAAGTTTTCATTTAAGAGCAGTTTTAGTCATTCCGATCAAAAATTGCTAGATTTTTGTCGGACAAATTGGGGTTTAGGGTTCCGGCTGCCAATTGAAATTTACTTGCACAATCAACATCCTACGTGGATGCTGACGTGGAGAGGAAAGGGAAAAATGGGTGTAAATCACTTTGAGGAAGATTATGGGTGTTTAACAATTTTTTCTGTCGTAAGTGTGCTGGGGGAGTGGGGGTTGTGTTGAGAGACATAATCCAATGAAAATCTTCAATATATATGTAATTATGTACTAGAGCTCCGAAGCTCAAGAGATATCATTGTGATCTACCTGATTAATACTGATGATCGAGTTATAGTTTAAGTTCACCTAGTCTTCGATGGCTTACTTCGTGAAAAGTGATGTTGCTACAAGGAATGAGTTGTCAACTCAGTAAGTATGAGCTAATATAATCCCATATCTAGTGTTTATTTGATATGCAGTTCTAGAATTTGAGTTTCATGCGGATGACCTCCAATAGGACACTCACCATGTCAACTAGAATAAAATTGTCAAGAGATAAACATGTTCGTAGCCAGATCAGTATATCGACTTATAGCATGTATTTATATGTGTTTTATGTCTTATTCTCTTAGGGCCTTGCTTACCCTCATTGGTAGTTCATCATACTCAGTGGTCTTCTGTTTGGTATCATTCATTTTGGATTCCACAGTATATATTAGCTTTTTCTATATGCTACATAGCAACAAACTCGGATGATCATCTTGAGTCTATCGAATCATTATTACCAGCCATCACAACTCGGTTATGTTATCCATCATTAATTAATATCACAGTCACACGACTCGTATGATATGCTCACATCAACCAATAATCACACAACAAATAGCTCGTATGAAGTCAGCATTTCATCGCATTGATTCAATGACGGCCATTTCATCCTCATCATTTTCAATTGCATCATTGGTTAAGGCCAAAATTGCATTGTGGCGTTGCTCAACCTCCAGGTGTAGGTAAGCGAGTCTCTTAATACTCAGAACGTTCAAAATATTCCCATCAATGATTTCATCGTTAATTTTGATTCAATAATCAATTCTCCATCATAACTCCATCAATCAATTCATTCATAGCAATCAAATTATAGTCACAACACAATCATTTTAAACTGTTCTTTCTTACACCTAACCTCATATAAACCATAATGACAACTTCATGTATAATAACAAGTAATTTACACAAATAACATAGACGCTATTAAATGTAAGAGGCTGAGACAACTGAGCTTCGGCATCCTCTATAATAGGCTATTCAATACATATATAATATTCAGAGATTATTTGACAAATTTCAGGAGAGGTCCCTGTTAATTTATCCTGGTATTTAATTATTTCAATTAACTTCTAGAATTTTACTTAACGCCCTCATATTTTTACCTCATTACCTATAACTTGCCTTATTAAATTATCGGGAATATCTCTGTTCGGTTTTGAATTAAAACAATGTCTTAATATATTTTTGACTTCTATTGGATTTATTGATCTCACTGTATAAATAACACGCCAACTATTAGCTGGCTTGTACTCTTGGTAATAATCCAGTAAGTTAATAATCACTACAAATATATAAGTCTTTAAAATGCAATACAACGAACTACTAAATATTTATCATCAATAACAGAACTCATAAATTTATTTAAGGGGTCTATGGGTATATCTCCTGAGATGTGACAAGGCTTGAACATCCATTCAAAATTTTCTCAAAATTAAACTGAATGGGTCATTCTGTTAAATTCATGATAGGAAAAAACCACTGAGGTCTGTTGAGAGCTGTTCGATAAGAAAAACAATGCTAAAGGGGAATAAGTTGTCAGCGAACCGAAGCAACAAGATGAAGATATCCAACGTGCTGCATGTTGTGGCAATCCGCATAACCATGTTATGCCCTGTTGCGAGAAATAGGGAGAATCTCCCTATTTGGGACAAAATTCGGGTCACCAAAAGAACCTCGAACCCAGATTTAGGACAAGGGTAAATGAAAGAATTTTTACGAAACAAATAAAAATGAATGGATTGCTAAAAGATTCAAGGGAGAAACTTCGACAGAAAAATGACAAGGGGTCAACAGCAGCAAAAGCAAGGAAGCCAGCTACGCGTATCACATGGCGGACAAGCATCTGCCTCCACGGACCACCAGTTGGCAAAAAATATCAAGAGACGACAAACGCAATGACATCATCAAGAGGATACAAAGTGAAGATAGAATGCAATGAACTTCAATCAAAAAATAAAGTTTTGGGTCCATGGTTGAACGGCTGCAGACGGATTATAAATAAGGAGTAGCGAAACAGAAAGGGTATCATCAGAAAAACTTATCTTAATCCTACTCTTGAAAAGCATAAATTTTAAGGAAAAAATCCTTGTATTCTTTTCAATTTTTTTCAGGTTTATGGCGATGGATTTCCCCACAAGTCCAGTCTTCTATTAAATGAAGGAGGCTAATAGTTGTCTCCTACGATGGAGAAAATAATATTTATGTAATATTTCCTATATTTCATTCAATAAAAGAAATTGCTCTATGTCCCCAATTATTGCTCTAAAATTCTATTAAATCTCTGTATTGGAGTATCTTCTACACCCTTAAGGTAGGAAACGAAATAGGGTTGATGTTGTTTGTTGTGAAGGAGCAAATGCCTGCAAACCTCTGTGCGGTAGTATGTTGGAGAAAGTCCATAAATCGAGGACTTGTGCAATACTAAAATAAATGGTTGAGAAAGGTACGAATTCATGAGTGGTTATTTATTTCTTACAGGATGGTGGGCTAATGTCGAGCATTAAGTAGGAAAAAAGCAAAATGATTTGGTAAGTTCTACTAAAATTCCTAAATATTTTTGGTGGCTATACGTGTACGACCAAGTAAAGAGGGGGACTAAGTGTAATATCCTATTAATGGGACTAAAATGCTTAATCCCGATTTGTGTGCCTAAAGTTGTAATGTGTTCATAGGCATGTTTTGTAATTGTAATTTATCCCAAAAAGAAATTTAGAGAGTCAAAATTTTAATAGAACCAGTCGTGTGGATCTTCAAGTCCTAAAGTGTTACCACTACACCATGGAACTTGTGAAATTTCATGTAGAGAAATTTAAACAAATATATTCCACCTCTCAGCAGGTTTGCCAAAAATATTCCAGTATTTTTGGTGCGCAGATTGAACATATTTTTCTGTAAGATATCTCGTTTAAAACCTTGAAAGGATATACTAAGTGGAGACTATAGTGAAGAAAAAGATGAATAAGCACTACAATCCCTGCAAAGGGTATATACTCACATGGATGTTCCTTTTGACAATGTTCTGATCTTAGTAGTAATTTGTTAAGTGGTTGTGTACGTAAGGCCTGTGGGTAATCTTTATCATTTTGAGCGGCAAAAGGGTTCTCACTAATTCACCAATTATAAGGAGTCCAGTGAATAGCTTGATGGCTAGGAACGAGTTGGTTGCAGAAAATGGTATGACAAGGTAGAAACTTCCGAAGAAAGATGCTGATGAGAAAACTATAGTCCAACCTCTAGCTAGCCGTAGCAGTATATGAACCTTTCAAGGGCGAATAAGGGCGCTCAACCTAAAGGTAGGGACCTGAATCAAAAGTCATAGGTTCCAAAATGCTAGTTCTAATCACACCTTAAGATTCCCCTCTTTTGTGGCGGAATAGAAACCCAACGCCTCTTTTTAATATAAGAAGCGCACCAGACGACATCAGAGTCTCAATTTGTTTCTCTCTCATCCTATCCATGATATAGCGTTCTACTACTCTAACTCCCACCTTCTTTTAGTGATCAAATCTGGGTATCGAAAGAGCTCCAGTCCACTAAGAAATTCTCAAACTGCTCATTACTTTATCTAGACATTGATTTAAAACTAGTTATTTCTGTTAGGACAAACGAGTGGAGGCTTACTCCAATGAAACCTTAGCAGATATTAGAACAGATGAGAAACCACTAGACTGCGAGATCACGGGATTAGAGTTTTTCCTAGACGTTGAAAGGGGAAAAGGGATTTTTTTCTTTAACTTCAAAATTCTGATCGGTGGTCTTCGAATTGTAATGAAATATCACCTCATATATATTGTTTGTTGTGAGCAGGTGGTCTCCGTGATTTACTACGCGTGTAAAGATAAAACCCGACTTACTAATCCTCGTGTGCATCAAGTCCGCCGGGTCCGTAGGAATAGGACGTATTCTCTTTTTCTCATCTATAGTCATTGTGAATAATCTTCCTGTTGTGATATCTGTTTGAATTTAATTACAAATGTCCCGACAAGATACAGAATAAAGGAAGAGAAGAGTATCATTCTAAGCGATTTCTTTAGCTCGATATTTGCTAACTTGCAGGATAATAAGTCATGATAACAACCGCATTGCTTAAAAGACTCAGCGGGATTGCGTCCTGATGCACGAACAGAAACCATTCTCTTTTTTCAGGTACATTGGCTTACCTACGTGTGGCAGTTCTTCCAATCTGTTTACCGATCTTTTGCCTGCGCTCATAGACGTAGGGTGTCAGTTGATGATCCACCCTCCTAATTATTGGGTTGAAATCCCCACCAAGATCTGACCTTTGCTCGCCCAGGTTGGCGAAGAGCCATAACTGGTTTCATCAGTGTAGGTGAGAATACAGGGCCCATCAACAGGTACGGATAATCAGGCCACTGTCTTACTTGGACTATTTAGCCTGAACGGCAGGCTCCAAGAATAAATTACGGTATTTCGAGTTGACACATCATCAGATCAAAGCTGTGAGGAACGTCATATGCTTTTGCAACTTATTTTGTAGCACATCACCCTAAAATGATTATTTCTCAGGTGGTTCCAGATAAGATATCAGTGATAATGACTGGGAAACAGCTTCCCATGAATCCGAAAACTTATTTTCTGGAAGTGTAGAAGTGTGTGGCTGTCGGACGTGACATCATAATACTTGATCCGTTCGTCTAGCTCTAATTCCCTCATCCCCAAGTATTAGTCACAAGTGCATCATAAACCATTTTATTGCATATGATAGGCCAAACTTAGAATAAATTTCTATAATGTGAGAAGGATAACTCTGTTATGGCTCTTCATATTCGAACTCTATACGACTTAGAAATAGAGGTTAGTGAAAGTATTTAAATAGAAACACGATATTTCACTCTGTCATTCTCTCCTTATTATTGTTGTTTCAATTTTTAGGTGTTTAATACTATATATTTTTTCACCTCACCCCATGCATATTACCGCTTATCACATTTTTATTATTCTCACTATTGTCATAAGCTCTTTCCTTAGTTCTCTTAATCATTACTAATTATAAGATTGTGGAGCTACTAACCTTTGTTTACAGCTAGTCCCTTCGATAATCTTGTAGAATTTTCTCTGAGCCCTCGACGTTGTGGTGTGGCTGAAATTTCTGGATACGATCAATAGCGGTCCAAATGATATAGTATGAGTAACGATGTACGGATTTATTAGGGGAAGATTAAATAACTCCTCTGTAAATTCAAAATAGGTGCTGGTGAAGAGAATACAGAACATTATCTAGGTACTCTATATTTATGAGTGTTGATGTTATATAATTAATCACGTCGAACAATTGTGTTAGTAAGTTCGCCACAAGATTATTTTAATTTTGGGCGTACAAACACGCAATTAACGTAAACTCCTCTGTCTTTAAAGCATAGCACAATGCGCGTTGGGTCTTAAATCTCCTCTGTGGGTGGGGAGACATGGAGGAAGTATCCAATGTGAAAGTGTATTCTCACAAAGGGTTGGGGACGAATCTGGGGGCCGAGAAAAGGGAGGTCTGGACGAAATGGCATGGTATGAACGCAGGAAGGGGTATTTTTTAGTTTCTTTTTATAATAATATAGTTTATTTAATATAATTAATAAATTATAATATAGATTCAAAACTATATCAACATGTTTTCACCCTTATATTTCTAATTGCCACATAATGGTGCATAGAAAAGAAGATAATAAACTATATCTCAGTGAAAATTCATTATCTCATAAATCGTGTCAAATACCACGATATATATTTTTTTTAATCGGTTAATAAGATAAGGTAAAAGCATCAATTCTCTATACTTCGTTAAGAAGATCTTTAAACGTTGTTGTGCATAAATCGGTTATCTAATTTGAGAGAAAATAGAGCATTAATTACCGGAGCTAAAATTAATAGTTAGGGGCTGACGGTTCCCATACCGCAAGAGAAAAAATAAAAACATATAATTTAGATTGAAATTAATGCTAATTATTTCTTTTCTGAAATATCGATTAAGGAAATTTCTACGATGAAAGATTAGCTAGGTTTTGATATCCTTGAGTGATTCTATGTGTGGGATTAATGTTTATATCGTACGTGGGTTTCGTATAAAAGAATGTCTCCCAAATGGAAGAGGTAGAAATCGCCTGCCAATCAAAGAGGAGCAGGAACTCGAAAGCTTGCTGAGATGTTTTTAACTAACCACTGTGTACAGTCGCGGGGATCACTGTCAGGAGGATAATGATGTGTCTGCGGTCGTAAGTAAATATACTAAAATGAAGTGTTTGCGTTACTAAAGTTGGAGAGATTTGCTAAATATAATAACAAGAAATAATGTACTGAAATACAAAGTGATGGTGCTAAGATATGTTCATTTTAAGTGTGTAAAGTGTGATATTTATCAGTATGAATGTGGCCATTGCTGTTCCCTGACTTTGTGCACGATAGGATGGCGTTAATTACGGGGTTTAGTGCTTTGGTCAAATTATTTGTTAACTGTAGTTCACTCTCTGTTTGTAAATTGCAGTCAGATGCGTAAATATATTTTGCGTTTACGTACTTATTCGAGTTTATGGCGTCATTCTTTTTTTATATTGTTGGTTCTTTAAATTTGTGAAAATATTTACATTAATTTTAATTGATTTTATGACTATTCTCTCGCTTTCCACCTATATTCGTTCTCAATTTTATGATGATTATTGGATTCCCTAAAACACTATGTTTAATAAAGCGGGGATCTATAATAATTTATTTAAGAAGTATAGGCAAAATGCCACGATAATGGTCCCGATTTATATATTAGTGAGCGGGAATAATAGTTTATCTGTAAAATTTTGGTCTTTGTAAGTTTTATATTGTAGTTGGCTTAATTCTGAGTGCAATTCCGTACCAAAGATTATTCAAAATTAGACTAGTACAAATATATGAATTTGGCGTTCAACATTCAGCTGTGTGATTCAACTTAATATGTGGCAATACTTTTCATCTTAGTTGATGAGTTGGCCTGGGGTGTGGGATATGTGTGGTGAGGGTGTGAAATATCCCAATAGAAGATGATGAGTGAAACAAGGAATTAGATGTACTGAATAGGGTATACCTGAGGACTTGTGGTGGTTGAACATAATTGTAGTCGTCGAGGATCTAAGGGCTTTTTCACTATTTATGATGGAGGATGATGGTCTAAGAGCGTGCTATAGGTGCGACGCCTAGCAGCTCGCGGGGAATTTGATAGCTCGCGTGAACAAAGTTCGAAAAAATTCTCACGCGGATGTGAATAAGGCATCTTCCAAACAGATAAAGATGAGGCAAGAGCTTGATGAAAAACAAAGATTGGAGAGGCGTGGGCTCGAACCATTGGTGATCGCACGCATTATGGTCCAAGGCTCCGGTAGTATAGAAACTATGGTTCGGGCAGTGGCCGACGAATCGATGGAGAAGACACTTCCTGACAGAAACAAATTGTTTTTTTTTTGTGTATTTGTGTTCGTATACTTATTTTTTATTGATTATTTATAATATTAATTAAATATTTTGATTTAAATCTACACCTTTCCCCCGCTATTTACATTATATTTATATTTTCTTGTTGTTGCATTATCGTAATACTTTTAATTTTTCCTTTTTTTTTTTATTTCTTCTTTTTTGTTTCTTTCAGATGTGTTTTCTGTGTCTTTTTTTTTTGTTCTCTTTTACACACCCTCTTTTTCTCCCACTCCAAAGATTGCTTCTCTCATAAGTGATTACATCCCTATCTGTTTACTTTCCTTTCCTCTCCACTGTCCTCTATAGCATCCACGTGTTTTCGTTCGTTTTAATTAGGTATCTCTGTATTGTGCAAATGTACTTTCTCAAATTTAATTTGGCTGTCTGCTGTTATTTAGTGCCGTGGGCTGAAACTCCCTAAACTCGTCCCTTTTGTTCCGACAAAAATTCTTCTAGCAGATTTTTTGCTGTTTTTTAGTTATTCGGGTTTAATATTTAATGAGCTATAAATTTCGATTCTAAATGAAATTTACTACAAGACTGTTTCTTAAAATGTTCCTACTCCTTAATAACTTTTATCACAGATAGAGGCTTACCCCTATATTCATTCTACTCAAGATAGACCAATTTAGTGTTTAATTTTGTGTATTTCAGGTCCTAAGTGATATAAACTATTAATACATTTATTGTTGTATGTAACACTGAAGATGCACTCGATATAAACACTATATACACTCTAAAGTTTTATAATTATTGCTATATAAAGAGGATAGAGATCGACCTAAAGATAAGAATCTCGGTTTCTAAAAAACACATAAAGCGTCCGTGGTGATGATGAAAACGATGCATTACCCCACACGCCAGAGCACCAAGAAGAGAAAAAATCTATAGTTAATAGTAAATTGAGAGGTACATTAGTGTATTTATTTAGTCCTGCAGTTCGATAGTGTGTATGAAAACAACGCCAGGTCGTCGCCTCTTTGCAATCAGAGTTCGAGTGACTCGGTTGAAAAGTTAATCGGTGAATGAAGGCAAGAAAAATTACACCTCTAAGAAACCATCGTGGTAGGTTTTGTGTATGTTTGCAGGTGTGTGTGTCATTAGTCGGTTGGTGAGTTTTTGCGTATTACACTCGCTGGTCCGTGTCTGTTGGTTTCTGTCGGGTAGTGTTTTGCGGTCTTCTCTCGATTTCGTCGGGCCAACTGTTCGACCTACAACCCAACCGGACCTCCACCAAAAATTTCAGTCATCATCCAATGGTCCTAACGCACTATCTCCCATCTTTTTTCATCAACTCTTTGGCCTCATCTTACCAATGCCTTTTTCACATCGCTGTGGCGATTTTTCGAACTTTTCCCCTTCAATTCCCCGCTGTCTGGCGTCCTCTCACCTCTAGACCATCCCCATTGGAAAGCCCATCATCCGACGATCATTTTCCACCACATCCTCCCCCTCGCAACTATTCCTTGTTACCAACATCTTCTATGGATTCAACTCCCAACCACATCCACACCCCCACGCCACTTCAGCAACTACGAAAGATGCCACATATTAAGTTGAGATCAGTTGGTAGTTGAAACCCTAATCCCTAATTTGTCTAGCTAATTTTTGAATAATTTTGGTCGGAATGATCAGAATTGCCACTAAATTAAAACTTACAAGACCAAAATTTTACAAGATTAATTTTTCCGCTCCTATATATACGGACCAATTTTGCAATTTTGCCTACTTTTTAATAATTATAGTCTTTATAGTGTATTTAGGGATCAATATATCATCATAAAATTGAGCCATATAGGTGGAAGGCGAGAGATAGCAAAATCAATAAATTAACTGTAAATATTTTAAAATTATGACAAATATAAAAGAAGACGCATAAACTCGAAAAGTACGTAAATGAAAATATTTTACGCATTGCTAAATTAACAAGCATGAACTAAGTTAAAAAATGCCAAAGAAAAACCGTAAACGCCATCCTTCGGCACAAGTGGGCAGCAATGGCCTCATTCATACTGATAATTAAACTTTACAACTTAAATGAGCTCTTAAACCATATTTATTCAATCTTGTTTATATTTAGCAATCTCCTTAGAGACCTTATTGTATCTTCTTAGACCAGAAATATTATCTCTGACAAGTGATTTGTACCCAGGTGTAAAATCTCAGCAGCTTTGTTCCTGCCTCCTCTTTGATTGGAGGGGTTTCTACCTCTTCCTATTTGGAGAGACATTCTTACGAAATACGAATAAAACATTATCCAACATAGCAACCAAAATAAACCTATAATCTTTCACGAGAAATGTCTTTATCATATTTAAAAGAAATAATTTTATCAATCTAAATAATGTTTTGGTATGGGAAGTATGCCTAATATTAATTTTAGTCCGGGTAATTATGCTCATATTTTTTTAAATTCAGTAACTTAAAAAAAGTCCTTCGATGAATGATTTTTCTTTTTATGATTAAAAATATTACGTGGTATGCCAGTTGGATATATTTTGATGATTTTTTATGCTTATGTGGCAATTGAAATAAGGTGAAAAATATGTTGGATATATTTTGAATTATATAATTTATAATTAAAAATTAAAACTATTATTTAAAAAAAAAAACCGCCCCTCCATCCACTCCTTCCCCCCCCCTCCCCCCAACCCCGCTGTTCCCTATCCTTCTCCCCACCCCAGAGAAGCCCCGCATCGCTGCTCTGGGCGATTGGTGTTGCCGCCCAAATTAGAAATAAATCTGGGCGACGACGTCATAATATCCATTCATAAATAAGATACTCTTTTAGTTCGTTCTTCAACCAATATTTTGAGATTTCAGGGAGTTATTTATCCCCCTAATAAATTCGTAATCGTTACCATCTATATCATTTGGTTCGATTTTGATGCGTACCAGAAATTTAGCCACACCACAAGCGTCGAAGGATTTTCAAGAAAATTCTAAGATTATCGAAGGACTAGTTCTGTAAACAAAGGTTAGTACTCCAAATTTAAATTAGTAATGATTTAAGAAGAAATGAAAGGAAAACTTGAAATTAAAGTGAGAATAATGATATAAAATGGTGATAAGGTGTATATATGCATGTGGAGTGCAAAATATAAGTTTAAAACAACTCAAAAATTGAGAAACAATAATAAGGAGAGTGAGAGTGAATAATGATGTTTTTAAAATTCTGCATAAGACCTCTATTTATAAGCTCGTATAGAGTCGAATATGAAGCCAAATACAGAGTTCCATATTCCATTAGAAATTTATTTAAGTTGGCTATCATATGCAATAAATTGTTGATGATTTGGATAAACATTGGATGAGATATGAGAGCTGGACCAAACCCTTCCTACATTTCCAGAAATAAGTTATTCATGGACTTTCCAGCTCATTTATCCCTGATTTATCTGGAACCACCTGAGATATTTTAGGGTGATGTGTACAAATATGTTGAAAAGCTATATGACGTGTCCTCACAGCTTTATGATGATGTGTCCAACTGAAATAGATTTATTTCTTGGACCTGCCAGTTTAGTAAATTAGCAAGTAAGCCTGTGGGCTTTATCCGTCCTGTTGATGGGCCCTTATCCATCCTACTGATGAACCAGTTAGGCTCTTCGCCAACTGGGCTAGTATGCCTATCTTGTGGGTTTCACCCAATAATTTTAGGAGGTATCATCACTCCCCCTACTCTAGGAGTGCAAGTCGTAGAGTTGGACTGCCGGAGTAGGTAAGATGTCCTGTAAAAAAGAGAATAGGTTTCCTGTTCGTCATCAGGACGAATCCCGCTGAGTCTTTAAGCAATGCTGGTTGGTTATCATACTTTATTATTCCTGCAAGTTAGAAAATATCGAGCTAGAGAATGTCTTAGAATGATATTCCCTCCTTTTCTCTGTGGGATTTTTTTAATTCAAATTGATATCTACAACAGGAAGATTAATTCACAATGATTATAAAGAGAGAAGGAGAAATGTCCTATTTTTCCTAGGGACTTGTGCAGACAGGAGGAAGTAGTGGTTTACTTAACTCCTTAGTAAAGAGGACTGCTCACAACAAAACATATATATAAGGAAATTTTCATTCAATTCTATACATCATCAGGAAATTTTAAGGTAAAAGAAAAATTCCCCTTTTCCCCTCTTTCAACGTCTTAGGAAAACTTCTAATCCCTTGATCTCGCAGTCTAGTGTCTTCTCATTGTTCTCATATTGCAATGTCTTCATTGGTAGGTAAGCCTCCAATCGTTTCTTCTAAAGAAAAGGTTTTTAAATCATGTCTCAAGATAAAGTAGATGAGCAAGTTTTTGAGGATTTTCTTATTGACTTGGTAGCTCTTTTCGATAACCCCAAATTTGATCACTAAGAAGAGAGAGGTGGGAGTTAGTAGTAGTAGGAAACGTATATCTAGGAAGGATTGAGAGAGAAACAAATTCGAGGACCTGATGGTCGCGTCTGGTGTCGCTTCTTATAGGGTTTTCTATTCCCTCATAAAAGAGGGAGATTTAGGTGTGATTAGAACTAGATTTGGGATACCTTATGACTTTTTGATTCAGGTCCCTACTTTAGTTGAGCGCCCTTATTCGCCCCTTGAAGGTTTCATATACGTCTACGTGGCTTAGCTAGAGGTTGGACTATAGTTTCTCATCCCATCTTTCTTTTCGGAAGTTTCTACCTTGTCATAATTTCTTTGAACCAACTCGTTCCTAGCCATCAACATTCTTACTGGATCTTATATTTTGGTGAGAAATTTAGGTGAGAACCCTTTTGCCGCTCAAAGAATTGATATAAGATTTACTCACCAAGGCCTTACGTACAACAACACTTAACAAAATTATACGTAAGATCAGAACATTGTCAAAAGGAACATCCAGTGATGATGTTATACCTTTTTGAGGGGATGAGATGCTTAATGTATTCTTTTTTCTTTCACTTAAGTTTTTTCCCACTTAGTTATTCCTTTCAAGGTTTAAACGAGATATCTTACATGAAAAATAGTTCAAGTGCCGACTCAAAAAAATACTTGGAATTTTTTTTGGCAAACTGTGAGGTGGGAATATTATTGACTTTAAATGTTCTATGAAAATTTCATCAAGGTTCCATGGTGTAGTGGTAAGCACTTTGGACTTTGAATCCAGCGACCTGGTTCTTTTAAAATTTTGATCTTCTAAATTTCTTTTTGGGATAAATTACTAATTCATAACATGCTCTATGAAGAATTACAGACTTTTAGTGCACATATCGGGTTAATTGCATTTTTAGTCCCATTAGATAGGATCATTATCACTTTTAGTCCCCCTCTTTACTTGGTCGATACATATAGTCCCAAAATTTTTAGAATTTTAGTAGTATTAGTCCTTTACTCAAATCATTTTGCTTTTTCCTACTTATGCTCGAAATTAGGCCCACCATGCTTTCGAAATAAATTAAGCACTCATGAATTCGTACCTTTTCTCAACCACTTTATTTTTTAGTATTCAAAGTCCTCGATTTTATGGACTTTCTCCAACCATACTACCGCAACAGATGGTTTGCAGGCATTTTGCTCCTTCAGCAACAAACAACATAACCCTATTTCGTTTCCTACCTTAGGGTGTAGAAGATACTCCAATACAGAGATTTAATAGAATTTTAGACAATAATTTGGACATAAGCATTTCTTTTATTGAAGAAATATAGGAAATATTACATAAATATTATTTTCTCCATCGTAGGAGACAACTATTTAGCCTCTCATTTAATAGAAGACTTGACTTGTTGGGAAATCCTCCATAAACTGAAAAATTGAAAAGAATACAAGGATTTTTTACAACTTAAAATTTATGCTTTCAAGAGTAGGATAGATAAGTTTTTTGATGATCCCTTTCTGTTTCGCTACTCCCTTATTTATAATCGTCTGCAGACGTCAAACATGGACTCCAAACTTATTTTTGATGAAGTCATTGCATTCTTCATCACTTTGTCATCTCTTGATGATGTCATTGCGTTTGTCGTCTCTTGTTTTTTCCACCTGGTGGTCGTGATGGCTTGTCGGCCATGTGATAGCTAGCTGGCTTCCTTGCTTTGCTGGCTGTTGACCCTTGTCATTTTTCTGTCGATAGTTTTCTCCTTGAATTTTTACATCCTTCATTTTTTATTTTGTTTTGTAAAAATTCTTTCATTTACCCTTGTCCTAATTTGGTTCGAGGTTTCTTTTGGGTGACCCGAATTTTGTCCCAAATAGGGGATTCTCCTATTTCTCGCAACAAGGGCATACATGGTTATGCGATTGCCCAACATGCAGCACGTTGGATATCTTCATCCTTGTTGCTTCGGTTGCTGACAACTTATTTTCCCATTTAGCATTGTTTTCTTCTCGAACAAGCTCTCAACAGACTCAGTGTTTTTTCCTATCATGAAATTTAACAGAATGACCCATTCAGTTTTTTGAGAAAATTTTGAATGGATGTTTCACCTTGTCCATCTCAGTGAGATATACCCATAGACCCCTTAAATAAATTTATGAGTTTGAATATATTGAATTAGTGATGATTAAAAATACCATTTGCTTTAAGTATGTTATAGTTGGTTAATTGAATTATTTAATTTATTATATTTAATTATTGCTATAGTTGATTTATTAAACTTAACTGGATTATATACAAAGTACTTAATTATATGTGCAGGTGTTTAATAAGTTACTAAAATAGTGAGGAATTAACATAAATTAATAGAAATATTCAAAAAATATATTTAAGAAATATTGTGTTTATTAAAAACGAACATGAGATATTCGTAATAATTTAATTAAGGAATGTTATAGGTAATGGTAGTTATAAAAATATGAGGGGTTAATATAAATTCTTATGAGTTAATTGATAAATTAAATACAGGATAAATTACAGGGACCTCTCCTGAGATTTGTCAAAAAATAAATTCTCTATATATTGATTATATGTATTATAGCCTATTATAGGATGCGAAGCTCAAGGATTGCTCAGCTCTTACATTTAATAGCGTCTTATTGGTTATTTGTGTAAATTACTTGTTATTATATGAAGTTGTCATTATGGGTTTATATGAGGTTAGGGTGTAAGAAAGACGAGTTAATGATTGTGTTGTGCTATATTTGATTGCTGAATGAAATTGATTGATGGAGTTACTGATGGAGAATTGATTATTGAATCAAAATGAACGATGAAATCATTGATGGGAATATTTTGAATTGAGATAAAGAGATGGCTTACCTAACTGGAGGGCACGCCACATTGGCTTACAATGATGCAATTAATGATGAGTTGTATGCCGTCATTGATCAATGGAGATAATGTGATATCATACGAGCTATTTGTTGTGTGATTTTATTGGTGATGTGACATATCATACGAGTCGTGTGACGTGTGATATAATTAATGATGGGATAACATACGAGTTGTGTGCTGTGTAATATGATTGATGATAAGATATCATACGAGTTGTGTGCTATGTGATATCAAGAAAAAAGTATATATATTGTGATCCAAATGATGATAACCAACAAAGACCACTGAGTGATGAACTCCAATGAGGGTAAGCAAGGCCCTAAGAGAATAGACAATAACTTCATATAATATGCTATAAATCGATATATGATCTGGTACGACTATGTGTTACTTCTTAAATTTATTCTAGTTGCATGGTGTGCTATTGGATGGTGTCATCGCATGAAACTCATTCTACTGCATATGAATATGTATAGGTTTATTAGCTATACTTACTGAGTTGACAACTCATTCTTTGCAACATCCTTTTCAGGAGGTAAGCCATGAAGACTAGGTGACTTAAACTATAAGCCGATCATCAGTATTAATAGGTAGATCAACAATGATATCTTGAGTTCGGAGCTCTAGCTACATAATTACATATATATTAGATTTTCATTGGATTTGTATTTAAAATTTTGTAATAAATAGAAACTTCTATTTGCTCATTTCCTTATGTTCATAAATGCTAAGGTTGGGATTTAAATATAAAGTTTTGATGACATATGTCATTCCTAGAGGTTTATGTAATATATTAGTGAAAATAAGAATTATCTTATTGGATTGAATGCTGATTTCTAATGAGATGAACTGTAATTACAATAGGGTGGCTACATTGGGGGTCTACGGACCCATCACTCCCCCATGTTCAAAGTTTGGCAGTTGACTAGGAGCTCGTTAGTCATAACTTTCTCCTTGAAGGGGTTGTTGTATTGTTCTTTCAAAGTGATTCCGAGGACACATTTATTCACATCTAAGAGACGTTGTTGAAGATATTCCACACAAGCCTTCCATTCATCTGAGACATTCTTCTGCAGCTATGGCATCATTACCCTCTTCTATTTGGGGGTCATGCTGTGGTTTATCCTGACTTCCCCAGACAGACAGGGGCCTGGGGAACTTCACAGTTGGTGTGGGCTTTAGGAGGATCATAAGGATTGGAGGATTAGTAGGATCAACAAGATTAAATCCATCTTTGCCTCCTTGCGATTGGGGTACCAATGAGGCCCCTGCAACAACCCAAATGGCTTTGGTGGCTCCTGCGTGAAGATCGATTCCCTTGTACTTCTCAACCTCGATGTTAGATGTGTTGATAATCCTGATATCTTAGTTCTGTATTCCCACATATGGCGTCACTTGATATGAGCAAAAAGTTTCTTGTTTAAACAGGTCCAACTTGAGGTCTTTAGGCATAGGTTTTTGCAAGCTTTAAAATGGAACTGCAAAAAAACACGGTAGCACTCCGCGCCAAGTCAATAAACAATTATGAAAGAAAAATCATAAAGTATTAGAGCACAAAATGTCTGGTAAAGGAGAGCAAATGTGATTGTATGATAATATTTTCCTGTGTGCAAGTTTCAAGGTGACATTATTGTCTGCTAGAGAGGTAGGAGGTGTATTTATACGAGCCTACTCTAGCCGGTGGGAGGAGTCATACTTCAAATGGACTTTGGGAGGTGGTTATTCCCCATTATGATGGAATCCTGTTTCTCTCGTAAGGTAGTTCTTTTGGGATGAGCATATTCTTTCAGGGATAAAGCCTATCCTTGAGGGATAAGGGCAAGCTTTCTACGGATAAGGACATCTTGCTTTTTGGGTAGGTTGGTTGTATGGGAAGCTCTAGCAGAGTCTCCCGACTATCTAGGCATCCTACATAGTTGTGGGTGGTTGTCACTTACTGAGCTAGGTACTTAGATGTCGGCCATGTGTGATCGGGCTTCTTTGGTGATAGTTTGATGTCCACATAGGCAGGTTGGTGGAGTGTCTGGATCTGGCCTGGTCATTAACGCACTTCTATTGGGTTGAAGCTTTCTATTTTTTATTGGGTCATAGTTTTTGCCTACTTGGCCCTCCCGTTACCTTAGGCGTCTCATACCTTTCATTTTTAGGGTATCAAAAGGAATTGATGTCAATCAAATAAGGTCAAGTATAAATTTAGAAGATTTATTTATTGGCCCTACCAACAACAACGTTTAAAAAAATTATACATAACATCATAATATATTGTTAAAAGGAACATCCAGTAATAATGTTATGGTTTTGAGGATGAAACACATATATTTTACTATGTTTTCCTTCACTTAGAATTTTCCCCACTAGGTTTTGCTTCACAAGGTTCATACGAGATAATTTAATATATTTTGATCCTATGATATACAAATATGAATTCAAAAATATCCTTATAAAGTAACTTTTTGTATCCTAAAGTATTTTGAAAAATAATGAAACCTTTGTCTGTAGTCAAATACTTATATCCCACTGTATTTTGCATTGACAAATCCTTTCTTTTTTTTTTTTTTTTGGGTGGGGGTGCGGGGGGTGGGGCGGGGGCCGCAATACTCTTAACAAATGGTCATTCAATTGCAACTACATCAATTTTTTTAAAACCCAAGGAATTATCCAACTCGATTTGTCAAGAAACCCAAACCCATTTATGACAAGCTTAGAAAGCAAAAACACATAAGGCCCAAGCAACAAGATACAACATCTTGTCCAGTTGGTCCGTGCAAATGAATCATAGCCAACCTAAATCCACGGACGATCATTGGTATGACTTGACCAATACACCAGGCATGTTAATATGATTGTCCACCCTATTGAAATATCGACCCAAAAACAATTAGTAAGGGAGTAACTAAACCAACAAAAGATTCAAGGTAAGGGCTAAGGTGACCACACATGTAACAAGTTTATTCATAGGCACCTTACCCGTTAATATGACAGTTTTGTTATCCGTTTGTGTGGGATGTGATCAACGTGCCATACAATTGGACTAATCAAATCCCACAAAATTAGACTAGCCCTACAGTCATGGGATATGGAGATCATGCCTAATCACCGCTAAATATCTCAACTAGTTTTTAAAAATAGGAGACAATGTAGGACAATGGAGTTAGTCTTTATTAGCTTAGTAGTTTACTAATCCATTCTCATTTTTATTTATTTAAATTTTTGAGCACTCCCCTCATTTTTCTTCATTCTTTGACTAACTTGAGTATAAGAGTGCTAATATCTATTTTTTAAGTTAGCCTCTTAAAAAATCATAAGACCCTCTATCGGTCCTTCGATATATTATGATGCTACTAGATTCTGAAAAGCATCAAATTCATTAAATGTAAAGTGTTAATAAAGTTATTAATACAATGTCACTTAATTAATAGCCTATATAAATAAGTGATGTACATTTAGTTGTAGCATGAAAAAGATGATGGAAGTTCATAAAATTCCATGATTGCTAATTCCCGGTAGATCATTTTATAGCAAGAAGATACTTCATGTATCGACTCTATATATACTTGCTATTTTTTCATGGTGAAATTGTTATGTGAGGATATGTTGTCATTACAATTTTTATAAGTTTCTCATCAAGGTTCCATGGTGTAGTGGTTAGCACTTTGGACTTTGAATCCAACAACCTGGGTTCGACTCCCGGTGGGACCTTTTGAAAATTTTTATTTTCTAAAAAAATTTGCTATAAACTACAAATTCAAATATCCGAGTATTTGTTATTAATTGGAGCCAACAAAAGCCAATATTGAGTTTTGGCCTTTATAAGCTTTGAGATTAATAGATCTAAAATAAGTTCAAAAGTTCTTTTAATTTTTTAAAAAAAATACAAGCAATCCTTGTGATATCGTAAATGAGCAAATTTTTCTCTATAAAAAATAAATAAATAACAATTATCTTCCTGTATTTTTTAAATGCAGTAATTTACTATCCAAGTAGGCACACCATGTAACCTTTCAATTTTTTAAACATATAACTCGGCCAATTTATTGAAATAATTATTTCATCGTATTGGCATGAAATGAGCAGATTTAATCAATCTATCCGCAATTAGACAAATGACATCTTACTTTCACAACTATGTGGCAACTCAATAATAAAATCTATATTGATCTTTTCTCATTTCTGTTTAGGTATGGATGTACGTTAAAGAATTCGTACTAGTGCTTGGTTCTACTTGTACTTATTGTCAAGTTAAGCATTTAGCTACAAATTCTCCAATTTATTTCTTCATCGTTGACCATCATTTTGGTACTTCTCGGACGTTGGGTTCGAAAATGATGGGCTGGACATGGAGCGAAATTTAAAATTTACACCATTAAACTATCATGAAAAAATTATAAATTATATAAGCCTTTGCCCTTTCAAATAAAGAATCATGATGAAGTACAAAATAAAATCAAGAAGGGTTTAATTAGAATTATAACTTTCAAACTCCAATTGATGTAGCAAGAATTGAAATGCTTTTAAGCATTATATACCCATGAACGATTGTCCCATATTTATAGAGCCCCAATCGACTATAAAAAAAAAGCGAGATTTGGTGTTGTTGTAGGAATGGTTTTTTCTTCATTTGGAATTGTTCGGAATGGAGTGAATTAAATTGAACCGGATTAAGGGTCGGTTTAGGAACGATTCATCATCCGTGCGTGCATATGGTGTTACAAATTCTTAATAACAGTTTACGTACAACCTTTCCCACGTGGCATGAACTCAGGAACACATTGTTGCTGATTGTTCCTAATATTGAAAATTTGTTTAAGAATATATTTTTGTAATAGGCACGGCACGATTAAGATGGTATTAGGAATGATTGTAGTTTAATTTGCGTGTTACTTTAGGAACGATCTTTGTAATGGTCATGCCTTAATTTTGGAATTGTATTTATATAAATTGGTGATTGATATTAGGAACGGTTTAGTTGTCAGTGTTTGTATTATTTATAGGTATGGTTTTTTTTTTTTGGAAGAGAAAGTTATAACAGTTATAGAAACGGTCATTCTTATTTAGAAATGCGTATTTTAAATTATTTTTGTAATACAATTAGGAACAGTCAATCGATTTTAGGAACACATGTTTTAGACTTTAATAGCAATAGTATCCGGAAGTCATTCTTATTTAGGAACATGTATGTGAAACTCTTTCAACAATGTATTAGGCATGGTATGATATAATTAGGAACTCATTATGAAAACTATTTTGTAATTATATTAGGAACAATCATGTCTTTTGAAGACCATTCCTAAATTTGTATTTTTTATTTTTTATTTAACTCAAATATATTATTTGAAAATTTTCAATTAATATAATAAATTTTAATATATAATTTAATTTATTTATTTAATAAATTTTAATAATTAATTTAATTAATTAACTATTTTTTAATTAATTATATTTATGAATTTAATTAATTAAATAAATATGAAATAATGATATTTAATAAAAATATTATGAAACATGAATAATAAGGAAAAATAATTAATTTAATATACAATATTATTCTTTTATAATTGTTTTTAAAAAAACAACAAGCCTAATCTAAACCCCTGATCTCATCGTCGTTTGATGGCTAGGGTTCGGTCTGAGGGTGTGGAGGCTGTGTTGGGCCGGTACTGGAGGCAGTCGACTGTGACAGTCCAACAGTGGAGGAGTTGGCCCGCATCTCCCGCATCATCACCATCATGTCGGTCATCATCTCCTTCAGGCGACCGATGCTGTCCTCCATAGCGGGGTTCGGAGGTGGCGGTGGTGTTTTCGATTGGGGTGGCGATGGTGATGTGTATGTCCTACTGGAGAAGTGGGCCTAAGAACAAAGGCTGAATATACAACCCTTGTTCTTGCCCCCTACTGCAGCCAACCACATTTACTGCTCGGTCATCGCCACTGATGCTTCTGATTCGGTGGGGTGGGGCCCTCATCAGCTGTCGGTTGAAGTTGATGATCCTCCATCAGCTTCTAGAGCGATATCTGCATATTTACAATATAGGCATGGTGATCAGTTGGACCTTTGATTAATTAACATTTCTTTTGTTGATTGGCCTCCTCTTTTCTTTAATCTGCAGGAGGTTCTAATTGTGCAAGTGACTGAATCTATTTCAGTCTAATTTGATCTATGAAGAAAAAATCACGTTCTGTAGGATTAGGCTCGATCTTTAATTAAAAAATCGTGCATTTAATAGGTAGAGGTGTTGATTCATATGCACCGGCATGATGTTGGAATGGTCTTCAATTAACAAACCATGCCTAGACCGTGCCTAATTTAATAGAACGGTGTCGATTCATGTATGTAGTAACGTTCATTTATTTAAAAATCATGGCTAGATCATGCCTAATTTTGTTAAACCTTGTAATTTGATTTGGCACGGTTGTTAAATATCTTAAGTGTTTCTATTTCCATGCTAAATGAATCAATACGGTGTCGTTTTATTTTCAGACAGTGCCATTTATGATTTGTAAGAGCAGATTGTTCCTGATTATATCAGGACCGTTCCTATATGTGATTTTTTTCTTTTTTAAAACAAAAGAAACAAATTTGCAGAAAAACCCGTTCCAGGCATTTTATTCATCAAAGAAAAGTAGACAAAAAATGATTGTTCGCCATTGGAAACATATAATTATTTTGGGAAATTTGATACATGTTTAGCAGATATATCTAAAAATGTTAGTTTTATGTAGATGTTAGTAGTATCTTATATTATTTTACTGCATCACCTAATAAGATCATAAAAAATTTTAATTCGATCATTGGATATGATTAAATCGACAAACTATTACATTCGATGAAGTCTTAGAACTTTTTGCTATATGAATATGGAGATATCGTATCTGATTCACAATTAACGAGCTTCAAAATGATGCAACTGTGAATTAGACCATTTATTTTACATTAGACTCCTTCATAGAGTGAAAAATGTATAGGAGTTATATGTGTTTAAGTTTGAAATTAATCGGACTCCTGGATGTGGGGATATCTTAACCGAAAAGTCAGCAGGGAATTAAATGTTATTATTAGGAATAGTTGTGTTATAAATAGGGACGGTTATATCCGAAATAGGAACGACCGTTTTATTTTTTGACCCAAGGAACGGTCAAATGTTTGTCGACCGTGTCTAAAATTGAAATTCCTCCAAAAATCAATTGGTGCCAAATTGAAATTTTCTGGAACTCCTACAGGAATGATCTTTTGACCCTTCCTAGTTTTTTAATTTTAATCGCCTTTTTAAAATTTTTGTAATAGTTTTGAAAACAGTTCTTATTGATCATGTGCCCATTCCTATTGCTAAATTTATCATTACACGCTTACTGTGAGGAACGGTGGTTATAGGAACAATTTTTGGGTCTGCCGTGCCTATTTAGCACGGTTCTGGAACGGTTTTCTTACTTCAGAATTGTTCCTAATTAGAAAAAATAATTTTCTCCAAAAAGCTGATTAATAGGTAATTTTTTTGACAGATGACAGATTACAG
Source organism: Sesamum angolense (assembly GCA_034509725.1). NCBI lineage: Eukaryota > Viridiplantae > Streptophyta > Magnoliopsida > Lamiales > Pedaliaceae > Sesamum > Sesamum angolense. The sequence goes on from JACGWL010000613.1 coordinate 147,267, forward strand.
AAACATTGAACTTTTAATCATAATTGTTGTCATCTTCAGTCTTGTAATCCTCGTCAAAGTTATCTTCGTCAAATTCGTCATCAGATTCACATTGCACAAAGCGGGATGTACCTGCTCCTTGCTGATTTGCAATAGAAATATCAACAACTAACTGTATACTATTTAGGTCATGCAGTTCATAATAATGATTGTCCGTCATAACTTATGGAGGCGGTATTGTCTCGTCTTCTTGAAATGCAACTTCGGTCCATCGAGAGTCATCAATGACTCTTTTGACTTTTGTTTAGTAGATAGTCATCCAATCCACTTTGTCCCTCTTCATGCCAGGGTACTCTATGTAGTATACTTGTATTGTTTGTTGTGCTAGGATGAATGATTTGTTCTTTTGGTATAACTTCTTGAAGTTTACATTAAAGAGATGATAACGAGGATGTACCTTCATACCTCTCAATGGATCGACCCAATGGTATTTAAACAGAACGATCTGCATATTTGGAATTAGTGGGTAATCTAATTGAATTATCTCTTCAAGTGTCCCATAGAAGTCACTGTCCTTATCTGTATATGAGGAGCTTTTAATACATACCCCATAATTCATAGTTGACTTGCCTATGTTGTGGGCTTTAGTGTAGAAATTGTAACCATTCACAAAGTAATACGGGAATGTATTAACCTCAACTATAGGACCCGAATAATGCAACATCGAAAGGTCGTTTTTGTGTAACTCAAGTCGGTCTTCACCTGTATGAGCAGAAAAGGTAGAAACCACGTTATTATAGTTGTTATATGTACAATTAAAAAATGCACCAATTGATGAGAGACAACTTACATGACGTTTGAACCAATATTTGAATTGAGTAGTTAGCTCTCAATAATGGGGACTTCCAGGTGGTACTTCTCATAAAGTTCATTCAGGAACGACCTATTCACATACATATCAATACCTAGGTTACAATAACCACAATGTGACTCAACTATATTGGTAAGTTTACACTTACTCGTAGTATGACATGATTACTTCACTGAGCACCCCATAACACCAGCGATATTCCATTCAGAAGCCATCCCATAATCGGGTAGGTCGTTCAGTATCCACATCAATACGGCACACTTCGTGAATATCTCATCGTTCGCACTGTCGCGCGTTAGTACACCTACATGCCATAAATTCTATAACTCCTGGATCAACGACTCCAGATAAATATCGATGAGATGTTTCGGATTTGAAGGACAGGATCACCTTTGTTAGGAACATATACTCAGAACTCATGCACATTCCTAGTGGGAGATTGTACAGTGTAAGTATAACGGGTCAACAAGAGTATGTGCGATTGTATTGCCTGTGCGGTGCAAACCCATTCGTGCACAAACCCAGTCTAACATTAATGTGTCTATGCCTCTGCATCAAACGGATGGCACATGGATCCCTCCTCCTTCTGGTGGTCGGTATGCTACGTCATTTACGGCAGTCGTTTCTGAAGCATACAACCTCTGCAGGAGAGGGGTAAGCGGCAGGTACCTAAGAATAGCATATGGGGTCTTCTTGTGGTTAGAATTTCGCTCCCGCGTTGGCTTGTACCTAGCTTCTTCACAAAACTTGTAGTTGTCCAGATCAATGCATCCTTACAGTACAACATGCAACTATTCTTACATGCATCAATCTTCTCCATAGGCAATCCCAAGTCTTTTATCAACTTTTTCGTATTATAGTAATCTAGGGGTAAGTAGTTGTCGTGGGCAATATATGATTAGCCTATTGGGATATTCAATCATATATTTGCTGAAAAATATGACCATCGACCTTGATATCCACTAACTTAGCAACAATCCCCAATTGAGATTAGGTGCAACCGTTCACAACTGCTGCTCAGCAGCACGCACTACATCGTTAAACCGATCTGTCAGCCCAGACACATAACCATGAGGGGTTCCCCATAATATTAATTAGGCCCAACATCAGTAGGACAGGATCTCGTAGCATCATCAGGCGCACCATACTGGTTATAAGTAGGCTAAAATGCATAAAACCCCCATGTGTTTTAAAAAGTCAGCAAAAAACACCCTTATGTTAGGAAAATAGGCTAAAACCCCCCTCCTATTTTGCTTTAGTCAGCTCACGTGCCCTTTTTTTTTAATTAGCACTAACGGCGTTACATTTTCCCCCTGTCTGACAGTTATGCCCTGGAATTACTTGTTGACTTTGACTAACAGTCAAAGAGTAAATCGAAGAGAGAGAAAAAAAAAGTTATAGAGAGAACGAGAGAACGAGAGAACTTACGGAGAGTAGAAAAATTAGGGTTTTTGGTCTGAGATTGAGAGTGCAAAATCGAAGGATTTTGAACAAAAATCTTGATTTTCTTTACATGAGGTAGAACGAAAAACACCAATTTTAGGGTCCGTAGGTTAGATTTGGGTTTTGTGTCGAGTGGAAGGTGGAACTGCATCGAGGCGATTCGTGTTCTTGAAGAAGAACCGGTAAGAATTTTTTTTTATGTTTTTGAGAAAAATATTATGCTTCTTGTAGGGTTTTCCACTGTCTACTGTATTTTTTTTGTTTTGTGGTATTTTTTTCAAAAATGCGTAGGGTTTTTCACTGTTTACTGATTTCTTTTTGTGCGTATTTTGTTGTTTACTGCATGTTAATGTTTTTTGTGTATTTTGGTCCCCCCTGTTTTTGTTTATTAATATTTTTGGTCCGCCCGTCATTTTTGTGTATTACTGTTCTTGGTCTCCCTAAGTTTTTAGGTACTATAGTTTGAGATTGTTTGTTTTTTTTTTATTTCTCTGCTGTAATAAATGTCTAGATATGCTTTATTGTGAAATTTATGTGGTTAATCAAATAAATATATACAATTTCTGTAGTAATTCATTGTAAAATTTATGTGTTATGACTAAATTAGTTTCTCAATTAATTTGCAGAAAATGGTTTATGGAGACTATGCAGATTTTTTTGTGTGGTTAGGTGGGGTTATAGAATGGGTACACACCATTAGGTATGTTGGGGGGTATAAGGTCTTTTTCCCAGGAGTTGATAAAGAAAGATTATTCTATGACAACCTAATAACAACGTACACTAAAGCTGGGGGCAAAGGTAGTAACTTAGTAATATATTATTCACTTCCTCAACAAACATTACAAATGTCTCTAAAGATTTTAGGGGATGAGGGTATTATAGAGTTATTAAGAGACTATAAAGCTATAATGTTATATCTATTTATATTGAAGAAAAATCAGGCTCCTTATTGTCTATAGATGCTAGTGGTAATATTCTTAATTTTGATGAACATGTGCCACTATTGCAGTATAGTGTTGGGGATGCAGGGGATGAGGAAGGGATTGGG